>JABACO010000036.1:9845-80320 GCA_013339895.1 Ephydatia muelleri | reverse complement strand
GGACATCAAACATTTGCATCACAAACTATGCATGCATGCATGTGGATTTATTTCATTGCAGCGAAGAACAATGCCCATTTGAAAGGGAATTTATCAGAAAAGTTGTGAAAGAAATGTAAGTATATGTAACATTTATTGTTTGCTACTTTTATACTTCTACCTTTCACATACTTAGCCTACAATAAGAGTGATCCAGTCTGGAAAAAAAAAGTATATTTTTTCGGCACATTCCTGCCATCGAAAAATGCCTTAAAGCTGATGCAAATTGGCCTTTACAGCATTGCTATGATATGGTAAACATGTTCAGATAGATTCAGCACTTGTTTTCCAGTCAACTCTGAACCCTCTAAAGTTGTTGGAGATATTTCATTATCTCATGGAGATGTTAAGTTGACGGCATCAGTTTATACCTCCAGAATCAACAAGAGTATTGTGTGGCCAGAGGTATGACTGTAACGTAATTGATTAAAACTCCATGCAATAAATTATAATGTGCTACTTTAACAATTTTTACCTAGATCATTACTGCTCTCATTGCCATTAAGTTCAACGTCAGTCGTAAGCAATCAATCAGTCACTTTCTCAATAACACACTTCCATAAAAACTTTGTGTATCAGTTTTGTGTCATTCCTTATTTGCACTTCAGAATAAATGTGAAATTTCAGACACCATGAAGATATTCTCATGCACAGCTGAATGATGAGATTACAATGTATTCATGGAGTGTTTGAAAGTCCATTGAAAACAGTAACTCATTATTAACTTTGACTCTTTCATTCACACTTTAACCTCTCCTGTTCAAAAAGGGGAGGGTCCAAGGGCGTGCCACATGCATAGGCATGTCATGTGGGCTTTGTGTGATGTCTCAGTAGTGCGCCTCACCAGTATTTTGGTTTGTTTGGTTGGGGGCATGCAACTCTTAAAATTGTTCCTATGTATGCACACTTGAACCTCTCCTGTTCAAAAATGGGAGGGGCCAAGGGCGTGTCACATGCACAAGCATGTCATGTGGGCTGTGCGTGATGTCTCAGTAGTGCAGCCTCACCTGTATTTTGGTTTGTTTGGTTGGGGGCATGCAACTCTTAAACACTTGAACCTCTCCTGTTCAAAAAGGGGAGGGACCAAGGGCGTGTTACATGCACAAGCATGTTATGTGGGCTGTGTGTGATGTCTTAGCCTCACCTGTATTTTGGTTTATTTGGTTGGGGGCATGCAAATCTTAAACCTGTTCCTATGAATGCACTCTTCAATAAAGGGGAGCGTCTATGACATGGCACAAACACAGGCATGTCATGTGTAGAGTAGCATTGTTCTGTTGCAGTAACGCAGAAAGAGTCTAAGTGTCAGTATCTCTAGATCAGTAGCGTATCTGACGATATTAATGACGCAATGCGGCCGTGCGGCCAAAGTATACGTGGTAATTGGTATGGAATGTGCGGCAAAGAAATGTTGGTAACCTCTAAGCGGTGCCGCCATGCCATAGTATACATTAATCGGTCGTATTCAGCGCCTTGTTACGGCTCACTGAAAATAAGTCTGCTAAAAACAGCAACCAGATCAAATACAACCAGCATTTCTGTATATGTTTTTGTCACTCACGTCAGACAAATCATAGATTAGAACAAAAGCTTTTTGAAACCAAGCACTCTAAATGGAGCGCTATTAGTCACAGGCCCGTATCATGGCGTATATTTGCATTAAAATTATGCCGTTTGAGTCCTCGAAGTGTGCATAACACAGATATTCACCTGTACTGCGCTTACTTTCAACGGGTGGCGGAAGCATTCAGCATTGGTCCGGCTTGGGCGTGGCCATAAATTTTTTTCTATATCGATAGCTGCCATACTTCGTAGTGTAATATTGTGCAATTATGACGCATAAAACAAAGTTACAAATTTACATTAAGAAAACACAATTAAAATTTACCGAAAACATGCATTCTATGTTCACTTCCACAAACAAACTCATTCGCTATTGAAGATAAATCAACATCATACAACTGCTCTTTGGCGGGTGGAACTTCTTAGGAATGCCTATGCTAGCCATTTGTTAATCTCACGCACGTGTAGAAAGTATTAAAGTTATTAATGTGAGAGGAATACAGCGAGTGACCCTTATGTGGTTATACATTGTACATAAACAGCAACCTCCTTAGGATTTAAGAAACTAGTATATATATATATTTTAAGCTCAGTATTAAGATTGGTCGGGCCAAAGCCGGACCTGCCCCCCCCCCCCCCCCCCCCCCCCCCGGTTGCGCCACCCTTGAGATAAGCCAAATTCCAATGCGACTTTGTTACGTAGGTAAGAGTGGGGACGAGACCTAATGTTCTGCAATGAAACATTGCTACTGATTGTGTTAATTAATTAACTGAGGTGCTATAGTTCATTATGCTAGCCACTCAATGTACTGAGACTTCCACAGGAAGGAAAACGGTGAGGAAGGTATCGTTTTCTAGCTACTAAGCCTGTTAAACTGTTGTTAAATGCAGAAAGATGTGTTTTTGTTGTTGTGCGTCGTTCAGCGGTTTCCGTGCATTATTGTGGTGTGTATTTGTACATGTATCCGTACGTGTGTGTGGTGGGACTGTTTCTGGCATTGTGTAAGCCATACGTCATGACAATTTAACTCCAACCAGGGAAGTTGGAGATCATGCTCAAGCAGCGTCATTTGGTGTGAAGAGGCTACATCAATCAAGGATCGCATCCGCTCCCACTCCAACAGCAGTGAAACAGTGACCAGGTTACATGAAAATGCCGACGCGAGTACTGGTGTCTTAGAAGTGGTTGACTACAACAGTGAAAGCTTATACTTGAACGAGGACGATGATGTAAGCCCGAGTATTATATCTTACCATCCCTGCACGTGGTTGTTCGAGGTTAGCTGGTGTTGGCCTGGAGGGTGGGCCTATTGAATGGTAGGATTCACTGTTTGTACAGGCACACGAATTGGGGTTTTGCGGTGTGATGGATCGATATTACATGTAGTGTTATCGATGGCCGCATAGGTTTTCACAGATGAATTAATTGCTGAAGTAAAACCTAGGAAGAAGAGAAAAAAGTTTCACATTGTGCATCGAGTCACCACTGAGGTACGCCCTTGTTAGCTACATTGTGTACGCTGTGTATTTTACGTATGTCCTGCTGTGACCTGGTATGTTTAGTATTAATATCTGTAACTATCAGTGTCTTTGCTAACTGGTTATTTAAATTGATTGTATTTTGAATCTCTATAGGACCACAAGCTTTGCTATGGTTCTTCAGCCATTCAACCATCACGTACTCCAAAAAATAGCAGTCTTATATCCTCATCTCTCAACTCCTTGACATCAGTACCATTGATCTGCAATTATAATTTGAACAACAATGAGCTCCACATTGTTCAAGAGAAGCCCGTTCATGACATCTGCACAGAAAGGTAATTTGCTTCTTGGGGAGGCAATATGTTACTGATCTTGTGGCATTTTGCAGTTACTATGGGAGCAGTTGTAGCAGATAGAGTTTGAGTTTGTACATCTAGGCATAATAACAAATCCATGACAATACACCTAAGTGATTGCATGCTTTTTTTGATTTGGGGTGCAGTTGTAGATTTCAATACAACTGTACAGTACGTTTACTATTGGATTGGTGGCATCTAAATAGCAAATTGCATGATTTGCATACTATGGTGTACAGTGCATATGGCTATACGTAAGGCTTGTTTGGTCCATACAACTCTTAAAACATGCATGTGCAGAGGCTATAGGAATTTTATGCACTTCTATTGTATATACAAATGCCACACCCTAGTACACACATCCAGCCACACACACATCCACACCCAAGCCCACACACACACACATACACTCATATATTCTTCACAACCCATGAAATGTATACGTAAAATTGAGAAAAATGAGATGTTTAGTAGATCATTATATGTGATCGTTTCTGCAAAAAGGAACCTAGCGCATACATTATAAAATTTCTAGTACGTGCAATACAAAAGTAACACTTGCGTTGAAATGTATGGCTAATTAAATATTCAGAGCCTTGCAACTTCATGACAGATACTTCGATTATCAGTGCGTAAGAAGTGTCGAGGACATTTCAGACTTCTAGAATTTGAAATCTTGAAAAAACATCTGTTAGGTCCCTTTTCGCGGAAACGATCCCATATGTACAACTTGCTTTGTATTTAGACTTGGAGGGATAAAGACTAATTCTTGTGGTTAATAAATAGAGCAGCTCACATTAACAACTGCACTCAGCTGTCTCAGTGTAGTAAATGTCGACGTGATATGAATATGCGCTTTAGTGTAGAATCTATCTACATTATGATTTGCCTGCACAGTGTTTGACAGTAAAGGGATTTAGTTGTCTTACAATGTACACGTAGTTGACTTTTTGTGTGTGTTTCAGCATGCTTGAAAGTATTTGTGTGAGCAAAGTCATGGAATTGATTGAGATTGTGTGGCAGGAGTATCAAGATGTCATGTTCAATCTTTGGCACAATTAACATTCCATTGCTTGTCTGTGTAGCGCATGCGCACAGGCGCTTTAGTAGTTAGGGTGTGGTTTGCACATGCGCGAGGAGTTAGAACTCTGACTATTTAATGAGTCTCAATTGTATTGGTGTGAATCCTAAGTCCTGATTACTATTGTATCCGCTACATTGGTGTCAGAAGTGGGATATGACAGAAGAAGACGGCCCACGCAGAGTCACCAGATACAGTGTTCGGCCTCCGTCTCGTTTTGTGGGCAAGGGAGCTGACTTCCGGTTATGGATACAGCGCGTAGAGCTTTACTTCCGAGAAGCTGACGTTCCCAGGGATAAGAGAGGTCAGGAATTAGCTTCCTTATTGGACGACGAGCCATTTCGTATCGTGAGTTAGATGGGGTTGTTAAGGGTTGATAGCGGTATAGATTACGCAGCGGTGAAGGAGTGCCTGGAGAAGCAGTTCGCACCTTCCGGACTTCAGTTGGAGTGGCAAAGAAAATTTCACACGGGACGGCAAGAGCAGGACGAGTCGCTGATAGCATTTTCGGCGAGGCTGCGTATGCTCGTGGACAAGGCGTATCCATCATGGCCGGCGGAAGAGCGCCTGGAACTAGTTCGTAACCAGTTTATCCATGGCATTCTTTCCTCCTCTATCCAGCTTAAGCTTCTGCAACAGAATTTGGATACGCTGGACGCTGCTGTTGAGTTGGCCTGTAGGTTGGAGTCTGTCGAATCGGCGCAGAGCTCTTTTCAGACTGCGAAGGTAGCGGCGGGCGTTACGGAGACTCGGGACGGTTCTGAGGAGGGAGCTCAGCCGGGTAGTGGTTACCAGGACCTGGTCGCGCAAGTTAAATCCCTATCGCACCAGCTGGATACCTTGCGCAGGGGAAAGCAGATAGGGCCACGCTCGTTCAGAGGTCCGTGCTGGGAATGCGGAAAACCGGGCCACGTACGTAGGAATTGTCCGCAACGGCGCCGTGATCAAACCACGAGAGACAGGGGAGACAGGTCAGTACATTTTACGTCTGCAGTTGCTTGTACATTGACGCTTCAGGGAGCTGTGGAAGGTCACCCTACAGTCATGCTAGTAGACACAGGTTCATCTGTCACGATATTGCATGAAAACATCTGGAAGAAAGCTGTAAAAGGGAAGGAGCTCAAGCAGGCTACTTGTCGGGTAATGGCCGTTAACGGGGAAAGTCTTCCTTTATGTGGTCAAGCAGAGGTTACTTTACAGGTAGGTAGCTATAGTGGGGTGCACAAGGTCCTTGTGGTGCGGGACATGACACTGCAGTGTTTGCTTGGTACTGACTTCCGGGAACAATGCCATTGTGTTATCAACATGGGCACTAGAACTCTAACAATGGCTGGTGTGAAACAACAGGTTCCTCTATTGGGTGGCGTAAGGGGTATTGCATGTCACGTGGCTGTACAAGAAACTACTGTTATTCCTCCCTTTCACCAAGTCCGGCTTCCAGTTCGCCTTGAGACAGATAGTGACGTATTTAAGGATGGTAGGGGATTGTTTGAACCTAAACCCATATTTTCTGACGATCATTCTGGTCTATTGGTTGCTCACTCAGTGTCTTATGTTTCATCACAAGGGGACACCGTCATACAGTTGAATGTGACTTCCACCCCAATTAGTGTGTATGCTGGAGAGAAAGTGGGCGTACTTTCTGAGTTGCAGGAAGAAATTTCAGCTAACGCCGTGAAGGCGTCGGGGAATGGTCAACCAGTTGCGGCTCGGAATGCGATAGATAAGTCGATTGGTGTGCTCATTTCGGATACAGAAGGTTTGACAACGGGTGAACGGGAAAATCTTCGATCTTTGTTGCAGACCTTGGGTGACGTAATCTCTGTTGGGGATGGGGACTTGGGTCGTACAAGTGTGTTACGTCATAAAATTGACACGGGTAGTGCCTTGCCTATCCGGCAGCAGAGTCGCAGATTGCCCTTTCATCAGCGTGGCGTAGTGAAGGACATGATTGATGGGATGCTGAAGCAGGGAATCATAGAGCCCTCTGAAGGTGCATGGGCGTCTCCTATTGTGTTGGCAAGAAAGAAGGACGGTTCGTTTCGATTCTGTGTTGATTTTCGTCGTGTAAATGATGTCACTAAAAAGGATGTACACCCTCTTCCAAGAATAGATGATGCGCTGGACAGCTTGGCGGGAGCAAAATGGTTTTCTACCCTTGATTTGGCGTGTGGCTACTGGCAGGTGGAGATGGATCCTGCAGATAAGGAGAAGACTTCTTTCACCACACCGTTTGGTCTTCACCAGTTCCGAGTGATGCCTTTTGGGTTAAGTAATGCTCCTGGTACTTTTCAGAGGCTGATGAGCTTGGTATTGTCTGGTTTATGTTGGAGCACTTGTTTGGTCTATCTGGATGACATCATTATTTTTAGCCAGACGGTGGATGAGCACTTACAGCGTTTAAGAGATGTACTCCAGAGGTTGAAGGATGCTGGACTTAAAATCAAGCCAAGCAAGTGTCAGTTATTGCGAAAGAGTGTACTATATTTGGGACATATAGTTTCAGAGAAGGGCGTGGAAGTAGATCCCAAAAAGACCAGCTGTGTTCGTAGCTGGCAGGTTCCCAACGACCGAGAGTGTTTGCGGAAATTTTTGGGTTTTGCCTCTTATTACAGAAAGTTTATTCCCAGTTTTGCCCAGATCGCCTCCCCGCTGCATTCTTTGACGGAGAAGGCCAAGCCTTGGCAATGGTCTCAACAGTGCAATGAGGCGTTTGATCAGTTGAAGGAAAAATTACTCTCACCACCTATCTTGTCTTTTCCACAGTTTGATAAAGTCTTCGTGGTGGATACTGATGCCAGCCAACACGGTCTTGGCGCAGTTCTGTCGCAGGAAGGTGATCATGTCATCGCCTATGCCAGCCGGGTCCTTACAAAGGCCGAACGTCAGTACTGTGCAACCAGAAAAGAGATGCTGGGAATGGTGTGGGCAGTTCGATGCTTTAGACCGTATCTTTGGGGCCCTTACCTGTGACGGCAAGAGAAAACAAGTATGTGTTGGTTGTAGGGGACTACTTTACTAAATGGGTTGAGGCCTACCCTATGCCGAATATGGAAGCGAAGACTGTGGCTGAGTTGTTTGTTAACCATTTTATTGTTCGTTTTGGGGTTCCAGATGTTTTGCACACGGATCAGGGTCGTAATTTTGAATCCACATTGTTAAAAGAGACTTGCCTGCTATTAGGTGTACAGAAGACAAGAACGAGTCCATACCATCCTCAATCCGATGGCCTAATAGAGCGGTTTAACCGTACCTTGCTTAATATGCTTAGTATTGCAGCTGTTGAGAACGAGCGTGATTGGGATCTCCGTGTTCCTCTGTTAATGCTGGCATACAGGACCAGCACACAAGAGTCGACGGGGTGTACCCCATTCTACTTAATGTTTGGGAGGGAAGCTCGTCTTCCCGCTGATGTAATGTTTGGTCTTCCCCCTAATTTTCCCCCACAACAGGTTAATCAATATGCACTGGACCTGAGAGCCAGACTGGAAGGGGCCTACCGACTGGTGCGGGACCACATGGGAATTCAGCACCTCCGTCAAAAGACTTTGTATGACAGATCCAGTCATGGTGATCCGTACAAAGCTGGTGATTTAGTGTGGCTTCATTGTCCAGCGGTCCCGAGGGGAAAGTCACCAAAGTTGCACTGTTACTGGCAGGGTCCTTATTCAGTGGTCAAGACTCTTGGTGATGCGCTCTTTCTTATTCAACACAGGGATTCCCCGAGGAAGCGTACAGTGGTACATTTTGATCGGCTGAAGCCATGTACAGTTCGGTCATCAGAGGAGAATGTTGCACCAGCCAGTAATGAGAAA
This sequence comes from Ephydatia muelleri, assembly GCA_013339895.1. Lineage (NCBI taxonomy): Eukaryota > Metazoa > Porifera > Demospongiae > Spongillida > Spongillidae > Ephydatia > Ephydatia muelleri. The sequence goes on along the minus strand of JABACO010000036.1, from coordinate 71,984 downwards.
ACGAGGGTACCAGCAGGACCAAGGAGTGTGTTGAATACCAACGGAGAACTTGAGGGGGATCGGCCGCATGAAGAACCTGAACCTCTGTTAGTGGAGGTGGAAATTGAAGGGCCACGTCAAGCAGCTGAACCACATCCAGTGGTAATCGAGCCGAGGAGGGCGAGACCAGTTCGAGACAGGAGAAAGCCGGATCACTATGGACATAATATCTATGATACTTAAAGACTTTCAGAGAGAGAGAGGAGGGAGTAGTGTAGCGCATGCGCACAGGCGCTTTAGTAGTTAGGGTGTGGTTTGCACATGCGCGAGGAGTTAGAACTCTGACTATTTAATGAGTCTCAATTGTATTGGTGTGAATCCTAAGTCCTGATTACTATTGTATCCGCTACATCTGTAACTGGTTCATTGAGGTAGAAACAGTTATAACTAATTATTATCTGCCCCCACTATTTATGAAGCAGCTGAAGTTGCTAGATCTTTCTGCATTGTAACCTTAATTTCCTTAACTACTTCCACTTAAAAAGGTGATTGATGGTGGGGGGAAGCAGTTTGAAACAAAGCTGCCTAAATTGAATTACATGCGTCACGCTGTCGAATTGGTAGTTCTATGGCACTTGAATGTTACTGCGTTGTCTAGTTTGCTTGATCTCAATGACCAATTTTGTCTAAACTGAACAGAAGACTAACCGATGATTTGGCTATAGTGTTTGCTATAACAGACATGTAAAAAATCATCAAGCACTAGTTATTGAGCGTGTGGTTTGAAGATTGAAAATCACAAAATCCTGAAATACGTTTTAACAAACCCTGTTCTTGTTTTGCAGTAGTATAGGTGTTCAAAGGTATACTGAATCGCTTTGGTTAAGAGGGCGTGTTACGAAAAATTCCAATAGCTATGGTGGTAAACAGAAGCCATACAAAAAAGAAAGTACTCACTAGGATTATGTCCTTTGATAAATAGCAATGTTGTATTAATGTCTATTGTCCTGAGTGTGCCCATGGGGGACGCAACTTCAGATTGATGGTGCTCATTGCTGCATTCTACAAATGATGCCATGTGTTTCAAGCACTTTAAACCCTAGGGGCTAACATTTATTAAAAACATCCTCTTTTGAACATCTGCAATTTGTAATTACAAGATGTTTTGCTGCAATGAAAGCTTACATAAACTTGGTCTGAGGATGAGTCATGGAGTTGTTAAGAGATCGAGTTCCTGTGTGTGAAGGCTGTTGCAGTACAGCTATACGGACTGCCGAATGACACCAGCAGTCATTTACGTGTGCCTATTCAAAACAAATATGCATTTTTGGAATTGGAAGGTCAGCTGTTTTCATGTTGTGCTATGCGCAATTAGAATAGATAAAAGTCAACACTCTGTGTATGGTTAACAGTAAGACGCTACACCATTAGGGTTAGGGTGAAAGTTCTTCCGTTATTCCGAAACTGCATCCTGGTCGCGGGTGCGCACTAAATCCAGCTGTCACCAATCAACAAGTTTAAAATTGCACGACATGGCTCACGTGATGATCGAGAGAGAAGGCACGGATATTTAGAAGCGTGATTGATGACAGTTGTGCGGGTGAGTCCGAACGAGAATTTGAGATGGGGATAAACGCGCATTCGCATGGAGCTAGGTAAAGAAGACTAAGACCGTACGCGCAGCAGTTTGTGGCAATCCATTGATCTGGTCTGGGCACGAGGAGTAGTACTGATGACTGTTTGTAGCTCCGTGAAGAACTGTAACTGGCGCGCGTGTGTATGTGTGTGTGCGTGCGTGCGTGCGTGCGTGCGTGTGCGTGCGTGTGCGTGTGTGTGAGTTTGTAAGATTGAACTGGTCCGGGCACGAGGGACGGACATAACAATGACATAATGCATCACGTGACGCTAATGACATAATCTGTCGTCGTCATTAGGGTTAGGGTTATATAAGTTTCGTGAGATAAACTCACTAGGTACACCCTCTACACCATGCTTTTCTCTAGGGTATTCATTAATGCAGAGGGTATTTAAAAAGGATGTTCATAGGGATAGGGATAATAGAGGTGGGTGTGTTGTGGAGCATTCCATGTTTGTTGTGAGTACCAAGGGGGTGGGTGTGGAAGGGGTGGTGGTTGTTGGGAAAAGTTTGTGTGTTGTTGTAGGAAAGGGGGTCTTGTGTGGAGAGGAAACTGTGGTGGTGGGTACTGTAGTGGCTGGTTTGTGGGAAACATGTATGTGTTGTTTGGTGGTGGACAGTAATATGTTTGTTGGTGTGTAGGCTGTGGTGGTAGAGGTGGTGGTGGGGGGTGGTGGTATCTGGGTTGTCTTGTGTGTTGTAGGGGTGGAGGTGGGGGGTGAAATCTTTGTTGCTGTGTGTTGTGTGGAGGTGGTGGGGCGTGTTGTTGTGTGGGATGGAGTGGTGGGGAGTGGTACACATGTTGTTGTGGTGGCACGGGGTAGGCTTGTGGGGGCCTAGGTGGGTAGGCTTGAGGGGGAGTTGGTAATAAGTGCTTTTTCTGCTGGCTTGCTTCATGGATATTTGTGTGTCCCCGAGTTACTTGTGCTGTTTTGTTTTGTACATTTGTGTGCTGTTCAGTGTGCTGTGTTTTTGCATTCATGTAACGTCCATTGTTTGTTTGCTGTTTGTTGTTTGTGTTCTGTTCTTTTTGCCATACCAGGAATTTAAGTTTTTTGGTTCTCTGTTTCTCAAGGTCATTGTGTGTGTGTCTGAGTTCTTGGTTTATTTTTGCCTGTTCGTTTGTCCATGTTTGTTTGTCTGTTTGTTTGTTAAAGTGGTTTTCGATTTGTTCAAGTTGTTTTTCAACATTTTTTGTTAATTTATTCAAGTGTCTTGCATTTGCGTTGTGTAATTGTAGGGAACATTGTTCTAGGATTTTATTCCATTCCTTTAAGAGTTCTTCGTCTGCTCCTATTGTTACACATGGTGTGTGCACTGTTAGACCTTTGGGATACACAAGATTGTCTGAGCATAGTTCATTAAATCTTTTGTGATGGCAAGCTTGTTCATAAAATTTCCGCATTTTCCAGTACTGAGACAAGAGTTCTGTTGTGTTGTTATTTTTTATTGCTTCGCTAATCCTGTTTTTCTTCTCTACATTAGCATTTACTTCTGCATCTTTGTGGGTAGGCTCTGAGTGTGTTGTAGGCTCTTTTGTAGCTATTGGGGCTGTTTCTTTTCGTGTGTTTGTATTTTTCTGGTTGACAGTTTGTGTGGTCCCATCTATTAGGCTGGGGTTGACTGTTTGCGTGGAAGCTTGTATAGTGCTGTTACATTCCGTTTGTATACTGGCTACTGTGACTGATACTTCTGTCTGTGTACTCGTTTGAACAGTTTGTATAGTGGTTTGTGCACTAGCTTCTTGTAAGGCACACGTGTCTGTTTGTGTTTCTTTGTACTTTGATAAGGTCCACTCATACATAAAAGTTTGCGTGCAGAAGTCTTTGTTACACACTTTGTCTGTATTCATGCTGGTGCTCACCTTTTTGCTTTTTGTAGAGGTGTCTTGTTGTTTGCTAGCTGCTTTGGTGGGTGTCTGTTGGTTGTTCACGTCTTGTTTTCTTCGTAGGTCCATTGCTCTTATTCTTCCAGTGGTTGTCTTTCTCGTCGGGTGTCTTCAGTTTTTCGCAACGTTCATACACGGTATTTTTAATTAGCGCTAACGCGCGCATGCACTATGTTATCGTCCGACCAGCGGGGGTTCCTTCCAGAGGTAGCTAACGTAGTTCTTATTCTTCCAGTGGTTGTCTTTCTCGTCGGGTGTCTTCAGTTTTTCGCAACGTTCATACACGGTATTTTTAATTAGCGCTAGCGCGCGCATGCACTATGTTATCGTCCGACCAGCGGGGGTTCCTTCCAGAGGTAGCTAACGTAGTTCTGAGTTCTAGGGAATTGACAGTGACTCACTTTGAGGCAGCAAATATATTTCGACAAAAAACGTCTTCTTCAGTGCACACAGAATGAGTCACGTGCATGGTACATTGTGTTATAACAGGTGCGTGCACGTGCATGACATCATGTGAAAAAATGGCGTCTTCTGAATAGGCATTGTGCATCAATGTATGGAAAAACAAGTGCATGAGTTCAAACATACTCATAGTCTTCGTTTTTCTTTACTTCCTCTGTGACTTGACCATGGCTTCTTTGGTGGTAGCCTTCTTCTTGGTAGTGTTGGTTAGTGTATGGTCTATTGTTTCTTTTTCCATTTTTAGCATTGAACTTGCAAAAAAAATGGCGTCTTCTGAATAGGCATTGTGTATCAATGTATGGAAAAACAAGTGCATGAGTTCAAAACTCCACATAGTCTTCGTTTTTCTTTACTTCCTCTGTGACTTGACCATGGCTTCTTTGGTGGTAGCCTTCTTCTTGGTAGTGTTGGTTAGTGTATGGTCTATTGTTTCTTTTTCCATTTTTAGCATTGAACTTGCAAAAAAAATTTAAAAAAAATAATATTATATATGCTTTCTTGTTTGTATTTTTTATAAAGTCTTTCCTTTGGATAAAATCTTTCTCTTGGTCAGATGGTAATTGTGATACTGCTTTGGCTTTGTATAGTTTGTACCTTGTATATATTCTTTCCCTTAGATACATTCTTTTCTTTGAATCATATTATATGCACATTTATAATCATATACAATTCTTTGCCTTTATGAAATCTTACTTTACTATAAATCTTTCTTTCACATAGATTCTTTGTCTCATATATAAATTCTTTCTTTCCAATATATTCTTTCTTTCCTTCCAATAAATTCATTCTTTTTGCCTTGTTATTTTTTAATTTGTATAATGATATATAATGCTTTGGTTTGACTTTGTTTCTATACAATCATTGTATTATTTGCATCTTTTATAACCATATATCATTAAGCCCATGTGGTGTCAATGTACCAATCTTGTTAATCCAATATTTCTCCGTTGCGTGAATATTTCTTGGGTTGGTAGTGGCTACAGGGATAACTGTGGGATTAAACTTGCCAATGTGTTCATCAAAGTGTTGGTAGAGCTTTCTTCTAGGTAGTTGTGATTTGTCATTATATTTATTTCTGTGCTTGAGCAATCTTTGTCTTAGGGTGGTTCTGGTTTGTCCTACATATTGGATTTTACATATTGGACATTGTAGTATATATATTACATTTTCAGAGTTGCATGAGAATCTATTTATAAGGCTGATTCTTTGCTTGTAAGTGGTGGAACAGAAACTGTTTTTGGTGTAAAGCATAGGGCAAGTGGCACAACCTCTACTTTCACATTTTGTTATAAGCGTGGGGAGGTGGAAAGATCTGTTATACGGTTGAATAGGTTTCTTTGTTATGTCTTCTTGTAACGGTGATTTAGTACATAACTTACCTATATTTTTCTTATTAGAATATGCTATTATAGATCTGTTTTTATGCATTCTTGCTGTTGATACGTCTTGTAGTAGTAAGTCTTTGTGTAATGTTATATGTTTCCTTGGGTGCTTCTGTCTTTGGTCATATTCTATTATAAACGGGTAAACAGTGTTGTTTGTTTCAATTGTGTGTGTCTGTGTTGTTCCTTTTTCTACATCTTTTATAACCTGTGTGATGATCTTGTAAGGATATCCTCTTCCAAGGAAATGTTGTATGTATTCTTTTTTTAATTTTTAATAGTCTTCTTGTTTTGTACATTGGCTTTTATATCTTATTAATTCAGATTTTAATACGGATCTCTTTGTGGCTTGCGGGTGGTGGCTCATGTAGTGGATGTATTGAAATGTGTTAGTTGTTTTTATATGTGTCTTGGTGTCCAATTTGCCCGTCTGGTTAAAGTTTTTGTCTTTGTAGATGGTCAAGTCTAAATAGTCCACTGAGTCGTCAGAAATAGTGTGTTCAAATTTAATTGTGGGGTGGAAGTTATTGTAGCTTTGTATGAATTTCTCAAAATCTTGTAAGGAGTGGTTCCATATTATAAATATATCATCTATATATCTTTTATATATTAGAGGCTGTTTCTCTTGAGTTTTAAGGAATTCTTCTTCTAAGTGTGTCATAAAGATGTTGGCTAAGGTAGGGGCTAGAGGTGTTCCCATGGCTACTCCCATCTTTTGTTTATAAATGGTTCCATTGAAGGAAAAGATGTTGTTCAATATGTAATTCAACAATTTTCTTGTTATGTGAGGTGGAAATCCTACTAATTCATTATGCTGTAACAATGCTTGTATTCCTTCATCTTGTGGGATGGTGGTATATAGGCTTTTTACATCAACTGATATTAGGAAGGTAGGTTCTTTTGTATTCAATTTTATATTTTTAATCATTTGTACTAAACTTTGAGAATTTTTTATATACGACTTTGCTTTTGGAACTTCTTTCTTGAAAAAATAATCTAGGTATTTCGATATTCTTGTGGTGGGACTTGCCATTCCTGCAACAACTGGTCTTACAGCTACGGGGTTTTTATGTATTTTATATGGGAAGTAAATATATTGCGTTTGTATGTTTTCTTCAGGTAATAAGAAGTTCTTTTCAGTCTCATCTATATATCCTTTATTATGTATTTCTTCTATGTATTTGTATATTTCTCCAGCTATACGAGTTGTGGGATCTTCCATTAGTATGTCATATGCTGTGCGGTCTGAGAGGTGTTTCAATCCATCTTCTATGTACTTTTCTTTTTGTACTATGGTAAGCGTCGATCCTTTATCAGCTGTTTTTATAATGACATTGTTTGATTTCTCTTTTAATGTTTTAATGGCTTTTCTTTCTTCCATTGTTATGTTACTTTGTATCTTTGCTAGAGGCTCATTGTAACATTTAATCAGTTCTTCTTCCGTTTTCTGTAGATATTTTTCAAGGGTTGCATTGTGCGATGTTTTTGGGGTGTATGTGGATTTTTGTTTAAAGGGGTTTCTTTCTTGTTCATTGTCAAACAGGTAATCTATGCGTACTAATCTTTTATATCTTTCTATGGATTTGGTCGGTGGGGTAGGCTTCCCTAGGGGGGTTGGAATAAATAGTAGTCCTTTTTGTAATACTTGGATTTCATGTTCAGTGAGTTGAGTATCATCTAAGATTTTCAAATGTGTAGGTTCTGGATTTAGTTTAGATTTAGGTATTCTGTGATTGGGATGTCTTTTTCTTACTTCTTTTATATTTCTTTTATATCTGTATCTTCTCTTCCAGGTGGAGCCACAGGGTGGTTCGTGGTGTACATATTTTGGGTTATATAAGTTTCGTGAGATAAACTCACTAGGTACACCCTAATACTCTTAGCTGAATGCGCGACATGTCGTGCAATTGTTCTCGGTACTCGTAATTGAATTTGGTACCCGTGAATGTCATTTGGTACCCGTGAATATCGTTCCGATGCACGATATGTCGCGCAGTTCCAGATTTCTCCGTAAAATTGTTTGTGCACGAGGACCAGGTAAAGTCGGGGGACCCTATTAGATTTACAAGAGACCTTTAATGTACGGGTGTTACGTTACTTAGAAGCTTGTATTTCTTTGGCATTGGTAGGAGACTCTACTACTGGAAACCTGGCAACCATGAAAAAAAGAGGCCTATGCTCAAGGTAAGCTATCCTTCCAAACGCTGGTGGTATCGTTACGTGTGCATGTGCGAGCGCTTTAACTGTTTTGACACTAGCGCTTTATTCTTTTGCTGCAGCTCGTCTGTCTGAACACCAGACTCTGAAACTCTTCTGGAAGACGTGCCTAACTCTAATGGGCTCTAACTGCTGTTGTTAAGGTACTGCTGTGTGTGCGGGCGAGCGTACTAGTGGCATTTAACACAAACGTCCTACTTGTAATGACTTACATAGCCACGGGTACGCTTACGCAAGCCTACATAGCCTTGGGGCAAGCTTACGTAGTCACGGGAGCACTTACACTCACCTACATACCCGTGGGACACTTACACAAGCCTACAATGCATAGCACAAACTTGCGTAGTTTGCATACATTTACATAGCCACGGTATACGCTTACACAAGCCTACGTAGCCACGATGCAAGCTTATACGTTGGCACGGTAGCACTGGCATTCACATGCATACCCATAAATACCCATGGGGACACTTACACAAGCCTACATGTCACAGCACAAGCTTACGCATTCACTTACATAGCCACAGGTACGCTTACACAACCCGTGGGGCAAGCTACGTAGTCATGGGTCCAAGTACATACCCACGGGGACACTTACCCAAGCCTACAATGCCATAGCCGAAGCTGACGTATAGTTTTCATACACTTACATAGCCACGGGGCACCTTTCACAAGCTTACGTAGTCACGGGCACAGTTGCAAATCACTTACATATACATGTAGTCACGGGAACATCTACAATGCCAGTGTACAAGCTTATACGTACTCTCGTAATCTCTTACATAGCAAGGGAACCACTTACACAAGCCTACAATGCCATGGGGCAAGCTTACGTAGTCGCGGGCCCACTTGCAAATGCCTTTTAAAAATACGGGGGCACCTATCACAAGCTTACATAGCCACGGGGACATCTACAATGCCTTTGTACAAGCTTATACGTACTGTTCGGACCACTTACACAAGCCTACAATGCCATGGGGGCAAGCTTACGTAGTCGCGGGCGCACTTGCAAATGCCTTTTAAAAATACCATGTCAGAAAAGCTTATGTGCCCTCACTTATTAAAGCCTTGTCGTGCCATGCAGTTTTGTACCGTAGCATATCCTTAAGAAGGCTTACCCGCTGTGGGCAAGCATCAACACACATATTAAAGCCTTGTCGTGGCACAAATAACCTTTTTGTGCCATAGCGCATGCATGCATGGGAAAGGCATGGGACACTTACATCACCTGCAAGCTTAATTAAGCACACCTATTAAACCCTTGTCGTGCCATGGATAACCTTTTTGTGCTTGCACGAGAACCTATGCATACTTACAATGCCAAGGACAAACTTACACTATTACGGGACGCTTGCAATCCCTTCAAAAAAGCTTACACTGGCACGGGCACACTTCCATAAACCTACAATGCCACGGGGGCTATTCCCATATTTATCTTTCATAGCCATCGGTACCATACACGTAGTAATTTTTTTCATGCGTATCCAATAGCTTTCAAGCCATGGGTACCCTTTTTCACACTTGAATCCACTAGCTTTAGCCTTTAGAACAGCCATGGGTACCCTTGTTCACATCTACAACACACTTCCTTACCCGCCAGCGTTCAAGGTCACACATACAAGCTATCATTTCTAGGAGAGAAGCTTAGAGTCACGGTCACACTTGTACACCTTACGAAGGCACGGTTAAACTTATGCTACCTGCATCATATGCTCAAAGTGCCACTATTAGGTTCCTTAGTTACAGGGTAGTTACGTGGCATTTATTTGGCTGCTCAATTGCCAATTGAGTCAATAGATGTACGGGCCGGGCACGAGTAAAATGATTTGTTGACATGATTCGTCTAATATACACGGGGATTGTTACAAGCTATTCCACAAGTGTTTGGCTACCCTGTTTGTTTGTCAGACCCCAGCATTAAATCTCATAAGGGCCTAATTACTTGACTACATCAAGTTGGGATACCCGTAGGCTCAAATTGCACGTTACAACCTTGCTGTAGTTACAAGCCAGGACCAATCACCAAGCACACCAAACGTGGTTACGAGGCAGACCATTCACTAGCTTCACGCTCTGGCACTAATATCCTAGAGTTGTAGAGTTGCACTAGTACAAGCGATAGAAACGCCTCAGAAGCTACACAAACGCGTACTAATAGTATCCAAACGTTGGTTGTTACTCACCGTTTTCAATTCAAAAGTTCCCGATGCAACGATTCACAAAGCTATCTAGGCTAGCGAGCTAACTGTGCGAACAGCTGATTTAAAAATTTAAAAATTTGAAATGGTTATGAATACTAATTTGCATGCGTTCTAATTGGAGCGCCACGTAAACATTAAATTGATATTTTGGAGAAAGACAGTTCAGGACCGTTTTTAAAGCGAGTGCGCTGCTTTTAGCGCTACAGCTCGTCACGTAAGTGGACCTGATGGCGAGCGTGCGTACGCTAGCACGCACATACGACGCTTGTCTAATATTGAGCTTCGCGCGCGTTTCTAGCACGCTACTTAAAAACTGCTTCGAGGAACTTGAACGACACGCGCGGACACATCGCACATTAGGACGCGAGCTAACCGATCGAGCAAGCGAGTAAGTAAACGCATCTGTGCGTACATACATACACAAGTTTGTGTACGTGCGCGTGTGTGTACGTACCTAGTCGTTATTAACGACTTTTTCTATTCTCGTATTATTTTCTGATTTAAGGATAGACATCGTTTGCTGACGCACGTCAAAACCTCGGAGGTGAGCTTGATATTAGCATATATACCGAAAATAAATAGGTTCTAAACTTTAAGATGTCCACCTTATCTAGTTTCATTTATTTTTTGGCTTGCAAACGGTTGCCACTGTATTCATAGATTAGTTTGCTACCATCCATCCTAGTACAACATAAAAAAGGCCGGAGGTGTAGTTACCATTTCGTGTGTGTGTGTATATATCACTAGTCATACAGTACATCAATGAGTGTAAGCAGTATGTGTTGGTCAGTGGCATATCTGTTGAGAGTTCAGTTATTGTGTATTTTTGCATGGGTGGTTGCGTTTGTAATGCTATGACACACAAGTTTACAACCAATTCAGATCATACTCTGATATTCTTTTGTAGTAAATATAACAAGAAATAATAACATTCTCTAACGATAAAGTTAGTGGGCATATAGCATTGACAATGGTGGTGTAAAAAGCACGGAAACAAGTGTGACAGAAATTTTACTGGAAAATTGAAATAGGCCTATATTTAGCCCACTCACGTACACGCACACCTGAAAAAATTGGCTAAATATAGGCCTATTTCAATTTTCCAGTAAAATTTCTGTCACACTTGTTTCCGTGCTTTTTACACCACAATTGTCAATCCTATATGCCCACTAACTTTCTCGTTAGAGAATGTTTTTATTTCTTGTTTCATGAGTTTTTTTTCTCCCTGTCATATAGCATTTAGCCTTGTCCCCAGGCTACATCAAGACCAATAATAGAATATTAGAATGCAAGTTACATTGAATGAATATAATTACATTACACACTTAATTTGTAAATAATAATCTTTGCAAAGTAGACAAAGCCGCCTCTGTCACCCCGGCACCCCAGCCCCTATTCATGCGTCAACTGCGGCCTCGGGCCCTGCCATTCCCTGCCCAAGTGGACCATGGAGGAAGAGGCCAGGGGGCCAGCAATGGTAGTGGCAGTGCTGCTGCTGGCAGTGGGGGGAGCTCTGGTGGGGGGAGAGCTGGAGGGGGTATCATTTACTTCACTTGAAACCTTACGATCCATACGGATTGCTTTTTCTAGGTCCACTTCATACTCTGCTAGTGTGTTAGAGTTGGGCTTCTAATTTTACAGACTTTCAATTAGTGCAATAAAATTTAATTAGGCTTGAGTGTAGTTCTGACAATCTTTTACACCCCTCTTACAGCATAGTCATCACTGTTCTGTACCATAATGTCTCTCTTTTTATCATATTTGGATGATGACAATCGAATAAAAATGGGTTAGGGTTAGCCTGTGTAGGTTGTTGTATACGGAGTTTTTGAGTACAACTTTTTCTGCATTGTGTCTGCACGTGTGTTGGATGTTTGTAAAAAGATCACAGTATGATGAATGTCTTCCCTTCTTACATTAGCTCAAGGGAGAAGATATTCAAGAACAGGTCTGCATGTCAGGCGCATACCTTGCTCAGTGAAGCAGAGACTGGAAGGGTTGAACAAGAGGTCACTACTTCCTTCTTATATAACCGTCACGAGAGCGAGATTGAAGGCACCAGTATACTAAGACATCACTAGCAATATAGCGATTCTATCTCGTGCATTCGTTTTGCAATTGTAATATTAATAAAGGAAGTGACGGGTTGGCCCTACTCGCTAGGCGACCCAAAGAGATGGGCGTGCACGTTAACTGAATCTTGATTGCCTTAATGAGAATAGCGCGCTTGGAGCCGAGGCGTTGTAATAATCTAGCCGCATGCTAATCATTTTGAATTTCAAACGCTAGACTTGTTCTCTGTCGCGACGTATAAATGAGCTCGCCAAAGTACCCATGTTCCGAGTGTTTGTTTGAAGCCAGTTCCGGAGAAGCCCTCAGATACCATCAGTCGGCGATCCACGTCCCAGCGTGCATTTTGACTAAGGGTGACGCAAGTGTCACAGTACAACGTGTAGGCGGCTCGTTCACTTGCGTGCATTGCGGTGGCTACACGAAAAACGCCAGAAAATTCACGACGCACTCCGCTTGCTACTTTGGAACAAGCTCACAGACGCCACCACCACCACCCGCATCCTCGGAGGAAACGATTACACGAGACAATGGTAATAATGTAAGATAGCGGTTAAGCCGAGTGTTAGGGTTAGATGCAACCAAAGTAATAAAAAATAACGCAGATGAGGGAATAATAAATACCAATCTAAATTTACCAGGCATACAAATAGCGTAGTTACAGCTGTTAGGACCCCCATTCATTCGTTGCATAGTGTCTTTTAGGCTCGGAGTATACGGTGACCGTGCATGTGTACCATTTTAATGTACCGGATCGTTCGGTTTAGCGCTGGGTACGGAAAACTAAGTAATTTGCGCTCCACCGTTACTGCATGCACTATAGTGACGCATGATTGGTTTTTGGCAAAAATGGTACAAGTTGTGCTTGCCTTCGAGCCACGAAGATATCGTACTTTTACATTAGAACCAATAATATTCTTTACATAATCCTAAAAGCGTTAGTTTCTTTTATAGCTAACAAGTTTCCTTTAACAATGTATTTTTGGCACTATTGTGTGGACTCTGCCGCCCATGGGAATACCATACTTGCCTACCGACAATATAAATGTTTTGCTCTGCCGTACACATATATGACGTAGTGATACAAGTTAAATATAAACAAAAATACCAACATTCATGTACACATAGCAGCATCGGCAGCCCCCCATTGTGTGAAGTGCATCACCGTACCTATTTTAAAACCATTCAATCGCGGTCAGTCGACATGTAAATGACATAGCGGAAGTAAACTTTAGTCCACGACAAGGACAAACATATGTAACATGCATGCCGCGCCGGCTACTTTAGGATAATAACAGCTGCAAATAGCATGCAAGTGTTTTCCATAAATGCAACCTACAAACACAACACGTGTAATAAGGCATTTAGATAACTTGTATGATATGATACATGTGCACAAGCAAGTTAGTTTAGTGCAAATGGTATTTGCTGTACTAAATTAACTGCAGGAATGTTACAATAGGGTGGAAGTAAGATTTGAATTCAGAGGTTTTGCTAAAGTGCATCTGTTGTTTTGAGCACTGTTAAGATTTTTGGCTTGCACTTTGACACATTGGGTTAGGGTAGCCTTGTACAGAGGCATCTGTTTTACATGAACATAATTTGACACATGCAGTGACCTCAACTGCAACAATGGCATCAGCTGGCACTGCAGCTGATCATTTATTGCTGAGGAGAGGCAGCACCGCGCGTGAATACACCACTTCACTTCAATCAACATGCTATCCTGAAGTGGATGAGTTGCCACTCCAAAAGCACAATCTCATGTACAGAGAGGATTCAAGACTCCTCATGTGTTGCGTCTGTAAGTGTGTACTAGGTCGAAGCTTTGCAGTGCATGCCAAGAGCAAGCACAACATCACCATCAAAGCAGTAGACCGAAAAGTTATCTTGGAGAAATGTTTTGCACAAGAAAGTCCATATGCAAGTGGCAGTCAGCAGCCATTGCCTGCTTTGAACTTTCTGCCAATTCAAGATGGCTACCGATGCACAGAGTGCAATCACTATTGGGCAAGCGAAAGGCATGCAAGGGAGCATGCAAAAAAGAAACATCAAATTGGAAATGAAGCCATAGTCAGATGCAAGGTGCAGACACTAAGTTCTGCAATTGCATCTTGCATAACATATTTCGGAGTGCAGACTGCAGAGAGCACACATCACCCAGCAGCCCCACCGATTCCCAGTATGGCTTCCATTGTCCAGAAAACTATGGAGCTAGCTTCTGCAAAAGCCACAGTCCCCGTCTCAGACAATATCAGAGACAATATCAGAGAGGCCAATCTCTTTTACGTCATTATGGGTTGGTGGCATCCTACACCTACAGCAGCCAATAACACCGAAACAATTTCTTCGCTGTTTCATGTTCCAGTAGAGGGGGAGGACTTGTACTGCATGGCCACTCAAGTATTCAACCTCATTTGCAACTCCCTGGAATCAGTTTCTTCGTTTGGATTCCAGTTAAGGGTGAATGTCAATGTGAGACTCAAGGGCTCCAGAGGCCCAGACAGGGTTGTGTCTCCACTCACCACCCTCGAGTCCGATCCTAGCAGGAAGGAATATGGCAGGTTGCTTACAAGTGTGGTGTTCTTTGCTCATAATTACAACCAGCATCATCCAGAGTCGATGGATCAACAAACAGTTGTGTGCCTAGAGAGGTTGTTCCAAAGCTGCACAAAGTGTAGCTTATATGGACTTATTGGTGCACTATTGCAGGAGTACACCCCCACCAATTCAGAATCAATGGCTACTATCCCACTTTTCATACAGCTCCGTTGTCACCTACGTGATGGTTCCTTGATGAGCCTGGATGGGGTAAGTCGAACATGTGCGATGCTCATCTACCTAGCCAAAGTGTCAGTTCTCGAACTGGTGATGCTGAGAGATGAACGATCAAGAAGAGCAGCAATGGATGAGCTAAAGCCATTGGTGGAGATTGACAACTACAACATCTTCTCTTACATTTGCCGAGTTCAAGGTCTTGCAAGAAGGGTTTTCGCCACCTCCAATAGGATTCCATGCATCTTGTCAAGGATGGATGCCTTAGATCCTTGGAAGATTGTTGTGGGAGGAGTCACACTCAGTGCACAACACCTTCGCAGTGCGTATCGAGAAGCATTATCCAGATGCCACGTAATAATGGAAAGGCTACTCATGGGAGTGGAACCAGTGTCGTCTTCCACTGTGTTTGACAGTCTTTCTGGCAGCTGCACAGTGATGTCTGACAGAGACCCAGCATTGGATAGAGCCAGACGATACAGCCTTCTCAAACACGTGCTTGAAACTCCTGAGCTGAGGGCAAGGTTTGTCACGGGGATAAACTCTGACATTGTGCAATATGCATCTGGAGAAGCCCAACTGTACCTGGACCTATTCGACGAATACATGGACAACATGTTACTGGTCGTACATCTGGTTTCAGGGATGCCAGCAAGAGCTACTGAGATGGAAACCTACCGTCTGGTGGGCACAACAAGTTCTAGGCGGAGTGTGTACTATGTTGATGGCATGGTGTTTCTAATGAGCGAGTACTCGAAAACCCGTTCACTGATGCAGGCAAACAGGACAATTGCTCGGTTCCTGAGCCGTGAAGCCACCTCAGTCTTGCTCAACGATCTTTCAATTATAAGGCCTTTTGCATGCTCTCTTGCAACATTCCTTGGGAGAAATCTGGACGGCTGTTATAGTACTCACTTGTTTGTGAGCAGGGGTGCAAAGGTGGATGCACCATTGCTGCGCAATACATTCAGCAGGCTGTTCCATCGGCACACAGAGGTATCCATCACATTCCAAGAGTACCGGCACGTAGCAAAGTACATGGCTAACGAACTAAACATCATTTTCAACCAGTACGACGAGGGAGACGATGAGGATGACAGAGGTGAGGATGACGAAGAAGCTGGCACTTTGATCAGCAATTGGGAAGCTGCCCAAACCGAACAATTTGGGCACTCCGCCATAACTTCCAACCTGTGGTATGCCATGTCATGTGGTGAGATGTCCACCATGCGTCGTCACCTTCTGGACAACCACAGAAGGGTTTCTCTGACATGGCACCAGTTTCTCAGAGGTGAAGTGCCCATCACGAGAAAGCGAACAGCAGAAACGAGCGGCTCATTGCCTGATAAAGTAGTGAAGGTTGCAAACGACGGAAGTGATGGAAACCCGGCCACACGCCATCCTGTTACCAGTTCCAACCATGATGCAGAGCAAGGGACATTGAATGTGCAGTGCACTGTTGAAAATGCTAGCACGTGTGTTGTAGCTTCCAACAGGTGTGCCACGCAACACAGTTTCGTAACTGTAGAGCAGTCGAGGCTCTCGGTGCAGTACTTGCAGGAATTTTTAAAAAATACACATGCCTCTTTCAAGTCGGCAATGCAACAAGCAGCTGTGGATAATGTATTGTTTACAAACTCCGATTTAATTGCCATCATGCCAACTGGAGGAGGGAAGAGTCTGCTGTTCTTTTTATATGCTGTGAAAAATCCACACAAGTCAAGCATTCTTATAGTGCCTACCATTGCCCTTAAGAAGGACATGAAAAGGCGGGCACATGAGCATGGTGTGACATGTACGGATAATTTGGAAACAGCAAAAGACGAATCTTTGGTTGTGATAACACCAGAAGGAGCCGAGAGTTCACGTTTGAGAACCTTCATCGTCCACCTTCATGCTTCGAATCGTCTCGGTTCAGTGTTCATCGACGAAGCTCACATTTTTTCTACCGAGTGCGATTTTAGGCCGTGCGTTAGGCGGTTGCCTGAAATGGCATTCCTTCCTAACCTGAGGTTTGTGCTGCTAACAGCAACAGCACCTCAATGGATCTTAGATGACATCCAAAATAACTTACTAGGTCCAAATAGGAAAGCCTTAGTCATCAGGGAATCGACAAATCGACTGAACATAAAGTACGAGATAAATTCCTGTTGCAATAGGCTAGAGTCTGTGGTCACACTTTTGATGAGACTGCTACAGGGCTACAATGACCAAGACCGCTGCATTGTCTACGTTCCAGCTCTCGACCTTGCGGCATAGTTAAAACAGCTCTCGAGAAGGTGGGCATCCCTTGTGCTGTATACAGTGGCCAGGAAGAGCATTCTGACAATGAAGCAAACTTGAAGACGTGGAGTGACGGTCATACTAAAGTGATGATTGCCACAAGCGCATTTGGTTTAGGGATCGATTATGCATCTGTCAGAACAGTGTTATGTTATGGCTTGCCATATAGTATGGAAGAATTTGTTCAACAGACTGGAAGGTCAGGGAGAGATGGCAAGCCCTCCTTTGCATATCTGTATTTCGACAGAAAAAGAGAAGAGCACAAGCTGGATAATATAACTGGACAAAATTCTAGGAGTGCCTTTCAGAATGTCTTGAGATTTTCCACCACGCCAGATGTATGCATAAGACGAATGTTGTCCAGATATTTTGATCAGGCAGAGATTGAGTGCAACTACGTCAGGTGTGAAACTTGTAGCACATGTAGTGCACACTCTTTAATGAGGAATGTGCAGACAGATGCACCTGTGGCCGCGCAAGATGATCATGATTACTTTGGTGGGATGGAGGAAGAGATTTTCGTGGACTGTAATTTTGGGCAGGATGTTGTAAACAGCCATAAGCACCTAGCACAAGAATTGTGGTTTCTACTGACGAAGTTCTCAAAGAATTGCATAGTGTGTTACGTTGCTAAAGGTATCAGTGTATGCCACCCAAAAGCATGCAACACCATGTACAACTTGTGCTACAGGTGTCTATCTGATGGGCACAAGTCCAGCCAATGTCCACATCCTCCAAGAAGGATTCACGGTGCATGTGCGCTTTGCTTCCTACCAGCTACACTCGGAGGCACTCTTTTCCATCCAAATGGATTAGCAAAGGACTGTGCCTATAAAGATATTTTGAAGTTTTTTGGAGCTGCTGTTCTCAGATTTGGCAAAGTCAAGGACGCAGAATGGCTCTACAGTTATGATATCAATGGGATTCTGAACATTTGGACTTTCTTTGTTAAATACTGTGCAAGCAACACGAGATAGATAAATTAGGGTGGACGTTTTCTCACGTACAACACTGCATGTTACCAATGTCTGTTTATGTATGCCGGGTATCATTGGGTTCATATCTATCAAATAATGAAGCTCATTGTGAATGAATTGGGTTAAAGTTCTGTTGTGTGGATGGACCAGTTCCGTTGTCTGTAGTTGAAGTATATAGGCAAGAATTTAATTGAGTTGAGGGACGACGAAATGACATTTGTAAGTAAGGTCAATACGTAGGAGACGATACTAAGAGTAAAATCAATACGTGTTAGTTAATAGGAAATGGAGTGATAAAAATAATGAGAATACAGTACATTTGAGATGAATTAAAATTGTCAAATGAAGCAAAGTATGTATCTGGTTGTATAAGTATTTAGAGGTACACAAAAATACCGCACTATCCAGTTAAAGGTGACATTATTAAGAAGCGATTCACCCTTCAACGATTCAACACTTATTTGCCAGCGACCAGAGTAATTCCGCCGTCTTTGAAGATTTGACAATGTATAGAATCCTCCATTGCCAGAAAGATAGCTATCTGGGTTTTGGATGACGCGGTTTTGAATTTAAATCGCATATGTTACTTGTGCTAATGCTGATTGCATATGTGGCTATTAATTTACTCCAAATGAAAGCAATTCCATGAACGATATATTGATGCATGAAGCATTTGCAGATTCAGACAGATTCAGTTGTACAATTAAGTACACAACTTACTTATAAGGATTTGCACGATACAGCAATTTTAATGACATCGAGGCCGTAAAAGTATTATTATCAGAAAAGATATCAGCAGCGTAACTGAATCAAAATATTAGGAGTGTAAAGCACAAATGAATGTTCAAGGACACCAATAGGACAAATGCATGCAGCTGGCCTAAGTGTATATTCAATGCGTGCTTAGATACATGGAGGTATTTGTTCAAACAAGTTAGAATGTAATGAAATCACGCTACACTTTCCATCCTTTTCCAGAAATAATTTTGCTTTGTGGACTTCAAAAGAAAAACTCAGGAAGGCGCATCACGTTGACTTTAAGCATATAGGCGAAGAATCGAATAGAGTAGAGGAACAACCTAATCAAATAAAGGTCTAAATTTTACAGAGACAGTAAAATCAAGATGAATTAGTTAGAAATTAAGTGGAAAGAAAAGTATGTAAAAGCTTACTAAAATCAAGATTATTAGTACAGAACATTTGAAACATAGTAGAGTAGGTAATAGCCAAATAGTAAGAGCTAACTAATTTTATAATTTGCAAAGTGCTGCATTATCCACACAAAAGTGACTTTGTTATGAAGCAAGTCATATCACAAGTACCTACGGCAATTTTCGGTATTGTACCCACCTGTTATAGCGTATGAAATAGGGGTTGGTTAGGAAGAAAATAAGGGCTTAAAGGAGACGCTACGTAAATACTAACGCAGTCCTCAGAACACGCCCGGCGATCGATGCAAAAATACGCTTATAAAAGGCGCTTGGCTCGCAACAGAAACCACGTGAGCTCAACATCCGCTGGATGGAGCTGTGTTGTGACTCTTGTGAGCTCTTGTAGTGCTCTCGCACAGCCTCCCTGGTTTCATCGTTTTCACGTTTTGCATTGTAAAAATGGGCACATAAAGTGCTTCTAAGTGCTCGATAGCCCGCTGACAGTTCCATTATCTGTAAGCTGATGTGCGTTTGTACCGTTCTCGAAACCACGTTGTATAGTTTTATCATCGTTTCTATACATGTATACTGATCACAGCAGCGTGTGAGTTAGTTTGAAAGGTTAGCATGGTTCCATTCTAAGGTCAATCATCACGTGCGCGTATCAACTAACACCCGGCTTGTGTTATATCAGCACTGGTTGTATAAAAGGTACACCGTTAATTTTCAATGTACCAGGATTATAAAAGAAAGTAATGACAAAAAGACGAAGGTTCAAAACACTATTTGAAGCCCTGCTTCTAGCATCCTCTCATTCAATGTTACCTCAAACCACATCTCCACTAGTTGTTATTTTAACCCTGCAAGTTATTTTTGGGTGAGGAATGTCTTCTGAACTAGCTCTGTTCCATAAGTAAAGGTATGTATTCAAGCGTGCAAAACATTAGCAAAAGCCAATGCAATGCAATTGGTAAACAGGACAATGCAATAAGCAAACAAGCCAGCCACCAGTACTGCATGTATTACGTAAAACAGCTAGCACACAAACAAATATCAATCTCACTCCTACATACAAAGGTTGTGGTTCAATGTACTGCATGGTGGATGCCTACCTGTGGGCTTTGTGGCTGACCTCAGACAGGTCATCGAGCATCACTGTCCTGGTGTAGATATAGCATTCACCAGCCAAGACACCCTCCCCGAGTCAGCCATTCAGGATCTCAGTACAGCGAGACTAATAAGTAATTGTTTAGTTGCCATAGCAACATTACCACATTTATTACACGTAGTTGGTTCCTCTGTCAGGTTGGCACTAGCTCACATGCCCACACTGCTTGCTTGGGTCTCCTTATTTGCAGACCACCAGCCTTCATCACTGAGAGAGCTGCCTCATCCCTTGCAAATGACACAGAGAGGTACAGACTGTACCAGAAACTCTGACAGCTACATGTATTGAGAGACCTGGGACTGTGGAACCACCCAACATACATGGGAAGGAAGGGATTGGTGACACAGCCCATCTGATAGTAGGGAGAAAATGCCGTAATGTGTACAAAAAGTAAGTAATTAAACATACCTTTTCCAAGCTGTACTCTTTTCCACACAGGAAATTTGAGGCAGATATCCAAATCCTGTGGGTGTTCCGACACAAAGTATAGGTTGTCATATATATATAATTATGATTTTTGCAATATATGTTGTTCGTCAATACCTCTGATTCTTAAAATGTCTGCATATTGCTAGTATGTTGCTGCCTATTCCTTCTACTTGAGAATGGTTACATCACATCACACACACATAGCAAGTTGTGTCATTCATCAAAGCTAAGAGAAACTGCTTTTCTAGCTATAAGAGGTCAATTACAGTATAAAATATTGCGTGTTATGTAAAACAGCTAGTACACAAGCAAATATCCATCTCATACCTACATGCTAAATGGTGTGGTTCAATGTACTGGTGGATGCCTATCAGTGGGCTTTGTGGCTGACCTCAGACAGGTCATCGAGCATCACATCATATCACGTACACATAGCAAGTTGAGTCATTTCTCCCACCTATGGGAACATATGGAAAACATTGCATTCTTAGAGTGTTTTAGCTGAAAGAGCTAGGACATTTGCAACTTATACAAGTTCAGGATAAGAAATTACCCCCCAACCCCCATACCACCATTTGCAACAACTCCAACCCATTCGGAATCACACACCTACGTAGAACTTCAGTCCTCTTCATCATCATCCTCACCACCCATCTGGTCGCTTCGAGCATCAGTTGGTACTCTCCTATCAACTGGCGAGTTTCCTGGTACTAATGCAGAATTAGATGTCTCATTTAACACGCATCAGTCTCGGGTGAAGACATAGCATCTTTTCATATCATAAAAATATTTCGCACTTAATGATATGCACGAGAAAGCAATTGACGGCAACATATTTATTTGCGTGGAACGAGAATATGGAAATCGATATAATAGAACGAAGCAGTACCCTAAGTCGTAGAGTCTTTCGGAGGCGGGTCCACTGTTAAGGATAGGACAGCATAATTGCGAATGCACGTGTATGTAATATGCAAACTGGCGAAGCAGTGTACATATCAAATCATTTTCCGCGTCAAAGCAGCATACATGAAATAATTAGTGCATTTACCTGCTACAGCACGTGCATTGCTCTACAGTTATCGGATGGCACGTACATTTACCCAAATCCATCTATACTGTGATGAGATGTAAATTGCAAATTTATCTTTTGCATTAATAATGCAGACAGAATCACAGATAGGTTACTGAATCTAAGGTCTTGCTTCAATATACGCATATGCATAAAATGCATAATTCATTTGTTAGGGAATAATGCCATACATAGCAAAAACGTGTGCATACTATAAGGGTCAGATAAACCAAAGGTGAGAATGAGTCCAACGTAATTATGAAAAAAAATCAAACTGAGTTCACCCTAACCAGATAAAAAATGCACTATATTGTTCACGAGGTACCTTACATAAATTACAATAATTTGCTGCAGTTGAACGATGTCACGATAAATTACACAGTGCAATGACAATACTTGGACCAGCAAAATTACAACATAGGGTCCGACATAAAATAAACATCATAGTTTGAAATAAATGTATCACAGTCATACTTAGCAAAAAGTTTTAGCTAAATGAAGCTTTCAAGAATTAATTGCAAAATGAAGGGTTTTAATATAAATAGCTGCTTAAGAAGATGATTATTGCGAAATGAAACAAAAGACAGTAATCAATAACTTTGACAAAAGAGGTTCAACAATCTTTATATTGAATTAAACAGTTGTGGAAGAAGGGTATAGATGGAAAAGTTATAACAGGGTAAAGCGTTATAATAGGAAAAAAGAGAATTTGAAAACAGAGGGTCACGACTTCATGTTAACTTGTACTATATAATTAGACAGTTGAAGAAGTTACAGGACAGCATGTGGTTGTAGGAAAACGGATAGTTTGAGAAAAGAAGGATCAAGAGTATCAAGTTGGGTTACAATTGCGGAAGAAAGAGATACATATGTAAAAGTTAAAACAGGGTAGTACATGATAACAGCAAAAGAGAGAAATTGAATACAGAGGGTCACGATTTCAAGTTTACTTGTACAATACGATTTGACAGATACGGTTGAAGAAGTTGTTACAGGACAGCATGTGGTTGTAGGAAAACGGATAGTTTGAAATAAGAAGGGTCAACAGTTTCAAGTTGGGTACAATTGCGGAAGAGATACATGGAACAGTAATTACAGGGTAGTACATGATATCAGGAAAAGAGAGAAATTGAATACAGAGGGTCACGATTTCAAGTTTACTTGTATGATACGATTTGACAGATACGGTTAGGGTTATATATAAGATATATGGTACACTGCGTCATCCCTAGACTACCCAATGGGTTGACCCCATCCTTGACATACCTACGGGAGACTGACAGGCCATCTTCTCTGCTGGTGGGTATTCGTCCAGCAGGACCGATTCTTCCTCACGGGAGACACTTTGCTCCCAGCTGAGTCTTGTCGGTTGGTCGTTTACCGAACCGAGCCATGCATTAGCCTCAGCATCCTCTGCCGACATCTCCACGTCACACTCATCAGTGTGGGTGGAGGCCACGACTGGTATGTCGCCGCAGGTTGGGGTTTCAGGGTCCATGGCAACGACTGGTTTGTCATTGCCACCCTCTGTCAGAATAGCGGGTTGGGCTATTTCAGGGTGGAAGAAATTGACATGCCAATGCGGAGAGTGCATCATCAAATTGAGAAGTTGTATCCCATTGGTAGATGGGAGATAAGTGGGGAGCACAGTGTGAGATGACAAGAGGCCAGGAGTATGTTGGAGAGTCAGGAGGTGGTAGGATAAATAAAATAGGGGAGGGAGGGAAAAAAAACACACAAATTTATTACGTGGTCCAAAATTATATATATATATATATAGAAACCACAGTAGGGGGTGCCATAGGTTGGTTTACCCAGGGTTTTCCTCTGGTGAGCTTACCGGACACCTTCTTCGGTGCGACGGAAAAGAAGGAAGTAATGCTGGGCAATTTGTTCATGCCTTATCCCTTCCCTTCTTCTCTTCTACGCCAGATTTGGGAGAAGAATCAGCAACGGTAAGCATGAGAGCGCAGACAAAAAATATAGTAATTTAATTTACGTTCAAATGACTCAGATATGGCAATACGTGCATAGGGTCAGTAGGAAAAAAGGCTTCCATAGGTTTCGGAGCCAACCTGTATAACACCCTAGACGTGCGCCAATTCAAAACGCCGAATACGACAAACAGAAGAGGTATCCGACGGTGCAGAATTACCTCTCGTTGCCGAGTACGCCATACCGGTTTCACCCTTAACGCACCTTCGTATATGGCACTCGGGATCTTCAGTGGCGGGTGAGTCTCGTACGTTGCTCTCAAAATAAATTAGCCACACAGTAAACGTGCGCGAATGAGTTCCCAACGTTCGTTACATGGGTATTTATATCTTGTTCACATATTATTCAAATTAACCAGGGAGGGAGGGGCTCATCGTCCAGAAAACCGGATATGGTTTATAGGGCGACTCCCCTACAGATCACGAGCATTCATAACGTGGTTTATTTAACCAAAAATGCGTATGGCTCAGGCACGAGTATATAGCCTTCAATTGGTTTAATTGAGTGCAATTTGTACAGTCCGGGCACGAGGGTAATAGTTTGTTTATTTCTGTTGAGTCACTCTTGTTTCTGTGTCGACAAGGATGTAGTTAAGGCCTATAGGTTGCATCGATCCCAAACGCTGTATCCACATGGTTTCTACGGATTTGAGCTGTATTTCTGCTTCGGATGGTGTAAGATCGTCGCTCACTGTGGCAAGCGGTAGAAATCTGACATCCTTAGGGGTGTGGCCATCGTTGTTAAAGTGGAGCTGTAGCTTCATGCATCCTTATTGGCGGATCACTTGTAAGTGTCTGCTTGCTCTTTGGGCAAGCGAGTTGATTGTCTGCCCAACATATTGCTTGTGGCATTTGGCACATTGCAATAGGTACACGAGGCGTCTGGTGTGACATGTGAATTGCCCGTAAATATAGTGTTGGCGCCTGCTAAGCCTACTTCTGACCGAAGTGTTGGTCAAGAGAATAGGACACAGTGTGCACAACGGGCTGCCACATTTCGTCACCGTTCCCCTCTCTGTAAGATGGGGACGAGGGAGGGCTCTATATGGTGGTAGAGATTTAGAGCAGCATGGTTGTTGATCCACTGGCGGGTGCGTTAGGACATCAATATCATCCGCTCCCTCCCCATGATTCATTGTTTCTGCCAACCACACCAGGGTCTTTGTCTCACGGGGTTCTGGGTTGAGTACGTCTTGTGTGACATACTGACCAGTTTGGTGTCCCTGGGTATTTATACTAATTTGAGGGTCCTCAGGCTCTGGGTTAAGTTGAGCATTAGGGGTTAGTTTGATTAGCTTTATCTCACAAATTGTCCCCTCTTGGGTAGAATTAGTTTTAGGCTGGTATGCTCCTAAAATCTCACCCTCTGGGCTTAGGTTAGCTTTAGGGGTTAGTTGGGGTACATTTATCCCACAAACTGGACTCTTTTGGCTAGAATTAGCTTTAGGTTGGTATGCTCCTATCATCTCGCCCCCTGGGCTTAGGTTAGCTTTAGGTATTAGTTCGGGTAAGTTTATCCCGCAATTTAGCTCCCCTTGGCTAGAATTAGCTCTAGGTTGGTATGCTCCCACCACTTCACCCTCTGGGCTTAGGTTAGCTTTAGGGGTTAGTTCGGGTAAGTTGATCCCACAAATTGGCTCCCCTTGGCTAAAATTAGCTATAGGCTGGTATGCTCCCACCACTTCACCCTCTCGGCTTAGGTTAGCTTTAGGGGTTAGTTTGGGCTGGTTTGACCCAAGAGCTATTCCCGCATAACTAGGTTGGTACATTCCTAAGGCTGCTCCTTCCCTAATACTCTTAGCTGAATGCGCGACATGTCGTGCAATTGTTCTCGGTACTCGTAATTGAATTTGGTACCCGTGAATGTCATTTGGTACCCGTGAATATCGTTCCGATGCACGATATGTCGCGCAGTTCCAGATTTCTCCGTAAAATTGTTTGTGCACGAGGACCAGGTAAAGTCGGGGGACCCTATTAGATTTACAAGAGACCTTTAATGTACGGGTGTTACGTTACTTAGAAGCTTGTATTTCTTTGGCATTGGTAGGAGACTCTACTACTGGAAACCTGGCAACCATGAAAAAAAGAGGCCTATGCTCAAGGTAAGCTATCCTTCCAAACGCTGGTGGTATCGTTACGTGTGCATGTGCGAGCGCTTTAACTGTTTTGACACTAGCGCTTTATTCTTTTGCTGCAGCTCGTCTGTCTGAACACCAGACTCTGAAACTCTTCTGGAAGACGTGCCTAACTCTAATGGGCTCTAACTGCTGTTGTTAAGGTACTGCTGTGTGTGCGGGCGAGCGTACTAGCGGCATTTAACACAAACGTCCTACTTGTAATGACTTACATAGCCACGGGTACGCTTACGCAAGCCTACATAGCCTTGGGGCAAGCTTACGTAGTCACGGGAGCACTTACACTCACCTACATACCCGTGGGACACTTACACAAGCCTACAATGCATAGCACAAACTTGCGTAGTTTGCATACATTTACATAGCCACGGTATACGCTTACACAAGCCTACGTAGCCACGATGCAAGCTTATACGTTGGCACGGTAGCACTTGCATTCACATGCATACCCATAAATACCCATGGGGACACTTACACAAGCCTACATGTCACAGCACAAGCTTACGCATTCACTTACATAGCCACAGGTACGCTTACACAACCCGTGGGGCAAGCTACGTAGTCATGGGTCCAAGTACATACCCACGGGGACACTTACCCAAGCCTACAATGCCATAGCCGAAGCTGACGTATAGTTTTCATACACTTACATAGCCACGGGGCACCTTTCACAAGCTTACATAGTCACGGGCACAGTTGCAAATCACTTACATGTAGTCACGGGAACATCTAAAATGCCAGTGTACAAGCTTATACGTACTCTCGTAATCTCTTACATAGCAAGGGAACCACTTACACAAGCCTACAATGCCATGGGGCAAGCTTACGTAGTCGCGGGCCCACTTGCAAATGCCTTTTAAAAATACGGGGGCACCTATCACAAGCTTACATAGCCACGGGGACATCTACAATGCCTTTGTACAAGCTTATACGTACTGTTCGGACCACTTACACAAGCCTACAATGCCATGGGGGCAAGCTTACGTAGTCGCGGGCGCACTTGCAAATGCCTTTTAAAAATACCATGTCAGAAAAGCTTATGTGCCCTCACTTATTAAAGCCTTGTCGTGCCATGCATGGATAACAGTTTTGTACCGTAGCATATCCTTAAGAAGGCTTACCCGCTGTGGGCAAGTATCAACACACATATTAAAGCCTTGTCGTGGCACAAATAACCTTTTTGTGCCATAGCGCATGCATGCATGGGAAAAGCATGGGACACTTACATCACCTGCAAGCTTAATTAAGCACACCTATTAAACCCTTGTCGTGCCATGGATAACCTTTTGTGCTTGCACGAGAACCTATGCATACTTACAATGCCAAGGACAAACTTACACTATTACGGGACGCTTGCAATCCCTTCAAAAAAGCTTACACTGGCACGGGCACACTTCCATAAACCTACAATGCCACGGGGGCTATTCCCATATTTATCTTTCATAGCCATCGGTACCATACACGTAGTAATTTTTTTCATGCGTATCCAATAGCTTTCAAGCCATGGGTACCCTTTTTCACACTTGAATCCACTAGCTTTAGCCTTTAGAACAGCCATGGGTACCCTTGTTCACATCTACAACACACTTCCTTACCCGTCAGCGTTCAAGGTCACACATACAAGCTATCATTTCTAGGAGAGAAGCTTAGAGTCACGGTCACACTTGTACACCTTACGAAGGCACGGTTAAACTTATGCTACCTGCATCATATGCTCAAAGTGCCACTATTAGGTTCCTTAGTTACAGGGTAGTTACGTGGCATTTATTTGGCTGCTCAATTGCCAATTGAGTCAATAGATGTACGGGCCGGGCACGAGTAAAATGATTTGTTGACATGATTCGTCTAATATACACGGGGATTGTTACAAGCTATTCCACAAGTGTTTGGCTACCCTGTTTGTTTGTCAGACCCCAGCATTAAATCTCATAAGGGCCTAATTACTTCACTACATCAAGTTGGGATAAGCACAACCTTACGAAGATAGCATCAATTACCAACGAATGTATGATCCGGGCACGAGTTAAACACTTTGTTTACATGGCTATTAGGGTGACCGCTTGCTGCTCTTAGGCTGGACTCCATCATTACCATGTGTATGGCGCGCATACATGTACGTGTAGCTACGTACTACAGAGCTTCAAACAGTGGTAGCAGGCAAGAGCCTCACTATAGCTACGCACAGTCACTCTTCGCTATATCTACACAAACGCCTTTTATCTGCGTGGTGGTGCGTGCATGCGTTAGCGTATACGTGCACTCTTACCTAGCTATACCGAGCTTACAAACTCACAAAAGTACAAACTAATAGGCGAAGCCACGGTCAATATTGGCTATTGTTAGGCTTCTGTTTATTTGTGGACCACAGCATTATATCTCATGAGGGCCTACTTTAGAACGTCGGGGTAGTGTGCATAGTAAGTTAGCGTAGGCTCAAAGTGCCACCTGACCCCCGCACTTGATGCGTATGGCCCAGATGCAATACATTGCGTATTGCGGTTGGTCCCTCATCGAGGGACCAACATTATTCATACGCATCTGTGCCTTGCATCGGCGCTAATGGTCCCTCGAATCCCGTTTATCGCTCCGTACACGCGAGGGACCACTAATACTCTTAGCTGAATGCGCGACATGTCGTGCAATTGTTCTCGGTACTCGTAATTGAATTTGGTACCCGTGAATGTCATTTGGTACCCGTGAATATCGTTCCGATGCACGATATGTCGCGCAGTTCCAGATTTCTCCGTAAAATTGTTTGTGCACGAGGACCAGGTAAAGTCGGGGGACCCTATTAGATTTACAAGAGACCTTTA
The DNA here is from genome assembly GCA_013339895.1 of Ephydatia muelleri. NCBI lineage: Eukaryota > Metazoa > Porifera > Demospongiae > Spongillida > Spongillidae > Ephydatia > Ephydatia muelleri. The sequence continues at coordinate 43,355 of JABACO010000036.1, read as the reverse complement.
ATGTACGGGTGTTACGTTACTTAGAAGCTTGTATTTCTTTGGCATTGGTAGGAGACTCTACTACTGGAAACCTGGCAACCATGAAAAAAAGAGGCCTATGCTCAAGGTAAGCTATCCTTCCAAACGCTGGTGGTATCGTTACGTGTGCATGTGCGAGCGCTTTAACTGTTTTGACACTAGCGCTTTATTCTTTTGCTGCAGCTCGTCTGTCTGAACACCAGACTCTGAAACTCTTCTGGAAGACGTGCCTAACTCTAATGGGCTCTAACTGCTGTTGTTAAGGTACTGCTGTGTGTGCGGGCGAGCGTACTAGTGGCATTTAACACAAACGTCCTACTTGTAATGACTTACATAGCCACGGGTACGCTTACGCAAGCCTACATAGCCTTGGGGCAAGCTTACGTAGTCACGGGAGCACTTACACTCACCTACATACCCGTGGGACACTTACACAAGCCTACAATGCATAGCACAAACTTGCGTAGTTTGCATACATTTACATAGCCACGGTATACGCTTACACAAGCCTACGTAGCCACGATGCAAGCTTATACGTTGGCACGGTAGCACTGGCATTCACATGCATACCCATAAATACCCATGGGGACACTTACACAAGCCTACATGTCACAGCACAAGCTTACGCATTCACTTACATAGCCACAGGTACGCTTACACAACCCGTGGGGCAAGCTACGTAGTCATGGGTCCAAGTACATACCCACGGGGACACTTACCCAAGCCTACAATGCCATAGCCGAAGCTGACGTATAGTTTTCATACACTTACATAGCCACGGGGCACCTTTCACAAGCTTACGTAGTCACGGGCACAGTTGCAAATCACTTACATATACATGTAGTCACGGGAACATCTACAATGCCAGTGTACAAGCTTATACGTACTCTCGTAATCTCTTACATAGCAAGGGAACCACTTACACAAGCCTACAATGCCATGGGGCAAGCTTACGTAGTCGCGGGCCCACTTGCAAATGCCTTTTAAAAATACGGGGGCACCTATCACAAGCTTACATAGCCACGGGGACATCTACAATGCCTTTGTACAAGCTTATACGTACTGTTCGGACCACTTACACAAGCCTACAATGCCATGGGGGCAAGCTTACCTAGTCGCGGGCGCACTTGCAAATGCCTTTTAAAAATACCATGTCAGAAAAGCTTATGTGCCCTCACTTATTAAAGCCTTGTCGTGCCATGCATGGATAACAGTTTTGTACCGTAGCATATCCTTAAGAAGGCTTACCCGCTGTGGGCAAGCATCAACACACATATTAAAGCCTTGTCGTGGCACAAATAACCTTTTTGTGCCATAGCGCATGCATGCATAGGAAAGGCATGGGACACTTACATCACCTGCAAGCTTAATTAAGCACACCTATTAAACCCTTGTCGTGCCATGGATAACCTTTTTGTGCTTGCACGAGAACCTATGCATACTTACAATGCCAAGGACAAACTTACACTATTACGGGACGCTTGCAATCCCTTCAAAAAAGCTTACACTGGCACGGGCACACTTCCATAAACCTACAATGCCACGGGGGCTATTCCCATATTTATCTTTCATAGCCATCGGTACCATGCATACACGTAGTAATTTTTTTCATGCGTATCCAATAGCTTTCAAGCCATGGGTACCCTTTTTCACACTTGAATCCACTAGCTTTAGCCTTTAGAACAGCCATGGGTACCCTTGTTCACATCTACAACACACTTCCTTACCCGCCAGCGTTCAAGGTCACACATACAAGCTATCATTTCTAGGAGAGAAGCTTAGAGTCATGGTCACACTTGTACACCTTACGAAGGCACGGTTAAACTTATGCTACCTGCATCATATGCTCAAAGTGCCACTATTAGGTTCCTTAGTTACAGGGTAGTTACGTGGCATTTATTTGGCTGCTCAATTGCCAATTGAGTCAATAGATGTACGGGCCGGGCACGAGTAAAATGATTTGTTGACATGATTCGTCTAATATACACGGGGATTGTTACAAGCTATTCCACAAGTGTTTGGCTACCCTGTTTGTTTGTCAGACCCCAGCATTAAATCTCATAAGGGCCTAATTACTTGACTACATCAAGTTGGGATACCCGTAGGCTCAAATTGCACGTTACAACCTTGCTGTAGTTACAAGCCAGGACCAATCACCAAGCACACCAAACGTGGTTACGAGGCAGACCATTCACTAGCTTCACGCTCTGGCACTAATATCCTAGAGTTGTAGAGTTGCACTAGTACAAGCGATAGAAACGCCTCAGAAGCTACACAAACGCGTACTAATAGTATCCAAACGTTGGTTGTTACTCACCGTTTTCAATTCAAAAGTTCCCGATGCAACGATTCACAAAGCTATCTAGGCTAGCGAGCTAACTGTGCGAACAGCTGATTTAAAAATTTGAAATGGTTATGAATACTAATTTGCAATTAGCTGATATGCATGCGTTCTAATTGGAGCGCCACGTAAACATTAAATTGATATTTTGGAGAACGACAGTTCAGGACCGTTTTTAAAGCGAGTGCGCTGCTTTTAGCGCTACAGCTCGTCACGTAAGTGGACCTGATGGCGAGCGTGCGTACGCTAGCACGCACATACGACGCTTGTCTAATATTGAGCTTCGCGCGCGTTTTAAGCACGCTACTTAAAAACTGCTTCGAGGAACTTGAACGACACGCGCGGACACATCGCACATTAGGACGCGAGCTAACCGATCGAGCAAGCGAGTAAGTAAACGCATCTGTGCGTACATACATACACAAGTTTGTGTACGTGCGCGTGTGTGTACGTACCTAGTCGTTATTAACGACTTTTTCTATTCTCGTATTATTTTCTGATTTTAGGATAGACATCGTTTGCTGACGCACGTCAAAACCTCGGAGGTGAGCTTGATATTAGCATATATACCGAAAATAAATAGGTTCTAAACTTTAAGATGTCCACCTTATCTAGTTTCATTTATTTTTTGGCTTGCAAACGGTTGCCACTGTATTCATAGATTAGTTTGCTACCATCCATCCTAGTACAACATAAAAAAGGCCGGAGGTGTAGTTACCATTTCGTGTGTGTGTGTATATATCACTAGTCATACAGTACATCAATGAGTGTAAGCAGTATGTGTTGGTCAGTGGCATATCTGTTGAGAGTTCAGTTATTGTGTATTTTTGCATGGGTGGTTGCGTTTGTAATGCTATGACACACAAGTTTACAACCAATTCAGATCATACTCTGATATTCTTTTGTAGTAAATATAACAAGAAATAATAACATTCTCTAACGATAAAGTTAGTGGGCATATAGCATTGACAATGGTGGTGTAAAAAGCACGGAAACAAGTGTGACAGAAATTTTACTGGAAAATTGAAATAGGCCTATATTTAGCCCACTCACGTACACGCACACCTGAAAAAATTGGCTAAATATAGGCCTATTTCAATTTTCCAGTAAAATTTCTGTCACACTTGTTTCCGTGCTTTTTACACCACAATTGTCAATCCTATATGCCCACTAACTTTCTCGTTAGAGAATGTTTTTATTTCTTGTTTCATGAGTTTTTTTTCTCCCTGTCATATAGCATTTAGCCTTGTCCCCAGGCTACATCAAGACCAATAATAGAATATTAGAATGCAAGTTACATTGAATGAATATAATTACATTACACACTTAATTTGTAAATAATAATCTTTGCAAAGTAGACAAAGCCGCCTCTGTCACCCCGGCACCCCAGCCCCTATTCATGCGTCAACTGCGGCCTCGGGCCCTGCCATTCCCTGCCCAAGTGGACCATGGAGGAAGAGGCCAGGGGGCCAGCAATGGTAGTGGCAGTGCTGCTGCTGGCAGTGGGGGGAGCTCTGGTGGGGGGAGAGCTGGAGGGGGTATCATTTACTTCACTTGAAACCTTACGATCCATACGGATTGCTTTTTCTAGGTCCACTTCATACTCTGCTAGTGTGTTAGAGTTGGGCTTCTAATTTTACAGACTTTCAATTAGTGCAATAAAATTTAATTAGGCTTGAGTGTAGTTCTGACAATCTTTTACACCCCTCTTACAGCATAGTCATCACTGTTCTGTACCATAATGTCTCTCTTTTTATCATATTTGGATGATGACAATCGAATAAAAATGGGGTAGGGTTAGCCTGTGTAGGTTGTTGTATACGGAGTTTTTGAGTACAACTTTTTCTGCATTGTGTCTGCACGTGTGTTGGATGTTTGTAAAAAGATCACAGTATGATGAATGTCTTCCCTTAGTATGATGAATGTCTTCCCTTCTTACATTAGCTCAAGGGAGAAGATATTCAAGAACAGGTCTGCATGTCAGGCGCATACCTTGCTCAGTGAAGCAGAGACTGGAAGGGTTGAACAAGAGGTCACTACTTCCTTCTTATATAACCGTCACGAGGAGAGCGAGATTGAAGGCACCAGTATACTAAGACATCACTAGCAATATAGCGATTCTATCTCGTGCATTCGTTTTGCAATTGTAATATTAATAAAGGAAGTGACGGGTTGGCCCTACTCGCTAGGCGACCCAAAGAGATGGGCGTGCACGTTAACTGAATCTTGATTGCCTTAATGAGAATAGCGCGCTTGGAGCCGAGGCGTTGTAATAATCTAGCCGCATGCTAATCATTTTGAATTTCAAACGCTAGACTTGTTCTCTGTCGCGACGTATAAATGAGCTCGCCAAAGTACCCATGTTCCGAGTGTTTGTTTGAAGCCAGTTCCGGAGAAGCCCTCAGATACCATCAGTCGGCGATCCACGTCCCAGCGTGCATTTTGACTAAGGGTGACGCAAGTGTCACAGTACAACGTGTAGGCGGCTCGTTCACTTGCGTGCATTGCGGTGGCTACACGAAAAACGCCAGAAAATTCACGACGCACTCCGCTTGCTACTTTGGAACAAGCTCACAGACGCCACCACCACCACCCGCATCCTCGGAGGAAACGGACGTCGAACAATGTACGCATGAATAACGTGTGTATACTTATCGATAACCTTTGTGCTTATCGCTTACCGGTTATCCGATACCGTTAAGCTACTGGTAAGATACGTTTCTTATTCATTACCGTTCAGTAAGAGATTATTTCTTACTGAATATAATCGGTTACGGTCAGCTTTCTTATCGATTGCCGGTGCCATTCCATTTTCATAACAGTTGCTATAAAGTTAAACAAATATTATAAATTAATTCGTACTTCAAGTGTCATTTGTCCATTATTTGCAAATCTATGAATTGCTTTGTGTGTATACAATTACAAATGACGCTAACCATTATCTTTTTTTACTCGATAGAGCTAAATTACAATTTATATACAGTACACAATAAAATTATTGAAAAGAAATACAGCGAGCAAGGGCAAAGGTCCTTCAAAAAAGGCTAAGGATGAGTTTTTAGTGGCGTTGGACCCACGTTTAGTGATCTTCGCAAGAACATGAAAGATTCTACTCTTGAATCTATTTGATGGATTAAGTACAATTTGTAATATTCATGAATGCATGCGTGGTTTTATTCCGTGTGATGTTACTAACTTGTATTATCTGATTTGACAGTGCATTTGTAATGAATACTGCGAAAATTAGGTTGGAAAATATAGTGCATGTTACACAAGATCAATAGTCTTTAGACACGCCCATTTTCTTAGCGGTAACCATTACTGTTCAGTAAGGAAGCTTATCGGTAATCTTTTAATCGATAACGTTGAGAAATTTTAAGTAAATAATCGACAAGAGGTGCTTACTTACTCATAATTATCGATAAGCTCAAAACCTTATCGATAGTTGACCCTATGTATACTGGCCTCTATTACACGAGACAATGGTAATAATGTAAGATAGCGGTTAAGCCGAGTGTTAGGGTTAGATGCAACCAAAGTAATAAAAAATAACGCAGATGAGGGAATAATAAATACCAATCTAAATTTACCAGGCATACAAATAGCGTAGTTACAGCTGTTAGGACCCCCATTCATTCGTTGCATAGTGTCTTTTAGGCTCGGAGTATACGGTGACCGTGCATGTGTACCATTTTAATGTACCGGATCGTTCGGTTTAGCGCTGGGTACGGAAAACTAAGTAATTTGCGCTCCACCGTTACTGCATGCACTATAGTGACGCATGATTGGTTTTTGGCAAAAATGGTACAAGTTGTGCTTGCCTTCGAGCCACGAAGATATCGTACTTTTACATTAGAACCAATAATATTCTTTACATAATCCTAAAAGCGTTAGTTTCTTTTATAGCTAACAAGTTTCCTTTAACAATGTATTTTTGGCACTATTGTGTGGACTCTGCCGCCCATGGGAATACCATACTTGCCTACCGACAATATAAATGTTTTGCTCTGCCGTACACATATATGATGTAGTGATACAAGTTAAATATAAACATAAATACCAACATTCATGTACACATAGCAGCATCGGCAGCCCCCCATTGTGTGAAGTGCATCACCGTACCTATTTTAAAACCATTCAATCGCGGTCAGTCGACATGTAAATGACATAGCGGAAGTAAACTTTAGTCCACGACAAGGACAAACATATGTAACATGCATGCCGCGCCGGCTACTTTAGGATAATAACAGCTGCAAATAGCATGCAAGTGTTTTCCATAAATGCAACCTACAAACACAACACGTGTAATAAGGCATTTAGATAACTTGTATGATATGATACATGTGCACAAGCAAGTTAGTTTAGTGCAAATGGTATTTGCTGTACTAAATTAACTGCAGGAATGTTACAATAGGGTGGAAGTAAGATTTGAATTCAGAGGTTTTGCTAAAGTGCATCTGTTGTTTTGAGCACTGTTAAGATTTTTGGCTTGCACTTTGACACATTGGGTTAGGGTAGCCTTGTACAGAGGCATCTGTTTTACATGAACATAATTTGACACATGCAGTGACCTCAACTGCAACAATGGCATCAGCTGGCACTGCAGCTGATCATTTATTGCTGAGGAGAGGCAGCACCGCGCGTGAATACACCACTTCACTTCAATCAACATGCTATCCTGAAGTGGATGAGTTGCCACTCCAAAAGCACAATCTCATGTACAGAGAGGATTCAAGACTCCTCATGTGTTGCGTCTGTAAGTGTGTACTAGGTCGAAGCTTTGCAGTGCATGCCAAGAGCAAGCACAACATCACCATCAAAGCAGTAGACCGAAAAGTTATCTTGGAGAAATGTTTTGCACAAGAAAGTCCATATGCAAGTGGCAGTCAGCAGCCATTGCCTGCTTTGAACTTTCTGCCAATTCAAGATGGCTACCGATGTACAGAGTGCAATCACTATTGGGCAAGCGAAAGGCATGCAAGGGAGCATGCAAAAAAGAAACATCAAATTGGAAATGAAGCCATAGTCAGATGCAAGGTGCAGACACTAAGTTCTGCAATTGCATCTTGCATAACATATTTCGGAGTGCAGACTGCAGAGAGCACACATCACCCAGCAGCCCCACCGATTCCCAGTATGGCTTCCATTGTCCAGAAAACTATGGAGCTAGCTTCTGCAAAAGCCACAGTCCCCGTCTCAGACAATATCAGAGACAATATCAGAGAGGCCAATCTCTTTTACGTCATTATGGGTTGGTGGCATCCTACACCTACAGCAGCCAATAACACCGAAACAATTTCTTCGCTGTTTCATGTTCCAGTAGAGGGGGAGGACTTGTACTGCATGGCCACTCAAGTATTCAACCTCATTTGCAACTCCCTGGAATCAGTTTCTTCGTTTGGATTCCAGTTAAGGGTGAATGTCAATGTGAGACTCAAGGGCTCCAGAGGCCCAGACAGGGTTGTGTCTCCACTCACCACCCTCGAGTCCGATCCTAGCAGGAAGGAATATGGCAGGTTGCTTACAAGTGTGGTGTTCTTTGCTCATAATTACAACCAGCATCATCCAGAGTCGATGGATCAACAAACAGTTGTGTGCCTAGAGAGGTTGTTCCAAAGCTGCACAAAGTGTAGCTTATATGGACTTATTGGTGCACTATTGCAGGAGTACACCCCCACCAATTCAGAATCAATGGCTACTATCCCACTTTTCATACAGCTCCGTTGTCACCTACGTGATGGTTCCTTGATGAGCCTGGATGGGGTAAGTCGAACATGTGCGATGCTCATCTACCTAGCCAAAGTGTCAGTTCTCGAACTGGTGATGCTGAGAGATGAACGATCAAGAAGAGCAGCAATGGATGAGCTAAAGCCATTGGTGGAGATTGACAACTACAACATCTTCTCTTACATTTGCCGAGTTCAAGGTCTTGCAAGAAGGGTTTTCGCCACCTCCAATAGGATTCCATGCATCTTGTCAAGGATGGATGCCTTAGATCCTTGGAAGATTGTTGTGGGAGGAGTCACACTCAGTGCACAACACCTTCGCAGTGCGTATCGAGAAGCATTATCCAGATGCCACGTAATAATGGAAAGGCTACTCATGGGAGTGGAACCAGTGTCGTCTTCCACTGTGTTTGACAGTCTTTCTGGCAGCTGCACAGTGATGTCTGACAGAGACCCAGCATTGGATAGAGCCAGACGATACAGCCTTCTCAAGCACGTGCTTGAAACTCCTGAGCTGAGGGCAAGGTTTGTCACGGGGATAAACTCTGACATTGTGCAATATGCATCTGGAGAAGCCCAACTGTACCTGGACCTATTCGACGAATACATGGACAACATGTTACTGGTCGTACATCTGGTTTCAGGGATGCCAGCAAGAGCTACTGAGATGGAAACCTACCGTCTGGTGGGCACAACAAGTTCTAGGCGGAGTGTGTACTATGTTGATGGCATGGTGTTTCTAATGAGCGAGTACTCGAAAACCCGTTCACTGATGCAGGCAAACAGGACAATTGCTCGGTTCCTGAGCCGTGAAGCCACCTCAGTCTTGCTCAATGATCTTTCAATTATAAGGCCTTTTGCATGCTCTCTTGCAACATTCCTTGGGAGAAATCTGGACGGCTGTTATAGTACTCACTTGTTTGTGAGCAGGGGTGCAAAGGTGGATGCACCATTGCTGCGCAATACATTCAGCAGGCTGTTCCATCGGCACACAGAGGTATCCATCACATTCCAAGAGTACCGGCACGTAGCAAAGTACATGGCTAACGAACTAAACATCATTTTCAACCAGTACGACGAGGGAGACGATGAGGATGACAGAGGTGAGGATGACGAAGAAGCTGGCACTTTGATCAGCAATTGGGAAGCTGCCCAAACCGAACAATTTGGGCACTCCGCCATCACTTCCAACCTGTGGTATGCCATGTCATGTGGTGAGATGTCCACCATGCGTCGTCACCTTCTGGACAACCACAGAAGGGTTTCTCTGACATGGCACCAGTTTCTCAGAGGTGAAGTGCCCATCACGAGAAAGCGAACAGCAGAAACGAGCGGCTCATTGCCTGATAAAGTAGTGAAGGTTGCAAACGACGGAAGTGATGGAAACCCGGCCATACGCCATCCTGTTACCAGTTCCAACCATGATGCAGAGCAAGGGACGTTGAATGTGCAGTGCACTGTTGAAAATGCTAGCACGTGTGTTGTAGCTTCCAACAGGTGTGCCACGCAACACAGTTTCGTAACTGTAGAGCAGTCGAGGCTCTCGGTGCAGTACTTGCAGGAATTTTTAAAAAATACACATGCCTCTTTCAAGTCGGCAATGCAACAAGCAGCTGTGGATAATGTATTGTTTACAAACTCCGATTTAATTGCCATCATGCCAACTGGAGGAGGGAAGAGTCTGCTGTTCTTTTTATATGCTGTGAAAAATCCACACAAGTCAAGCATTCTTATAGTGCCTACCATTGCCCTTAAGAAGGACATGAAAAGGCGGGCACATGAGCATGGTGTGACATGTACGGATAATTTGGAAACAGCAAAAGACGAATCTTTGGTTGTGATAACACCAGAAGGAGCCGAGAGTTCACGTTTGAGAACCTTCATCGTCCACCTTCATGCTTCGAATCGTCTCGGTTCAGTGTTCATCGACGAAGCTCACATTTTTTCTACCGAGTGCGATTTTAGGCCGTGCGTTAGGCGGTTGCCTGAAATGGCATTCCTTCCTAACCTGAGGTTTGTGCTGCTAACAGCAACAGCACCTCAATGGATCTTAGATGACATCCAAAATAACTTACTAGGTCCAAATAGGAAAGCCTTAGTCATCAGGGAATCGACAAATCGACTGAACATAAAGTACGAGATAAATTCCTGTTGCAATAGGCTAGAGTCTGTGGTCACACTTTTGATGAGACTGCTACAGGGCTACAATGACCAAGACCGCTGCATTGTCTACGTTCCAGCTCTCGACCTTTGCGGCATAGTTAAAACAGCTCTCGAGAAGGTGGGCATCCCTTGTGCTGTATACAGTGGCCAGGAAGAGCATTCTGACAATGAAGCAAACTTGAAGACGTGGAGTGACGGTCATACTAAAGTGATGATTGCCACAAGCGCATTTGGTTTAGGGATCGATTATGCATCTGTCAGAACAGTGTTATGTTATGGCTTGCCATATAGTATGGAAGAATTTGTTCAACAGACTGGAAGGTCAGGGAGAGATGGCAAGCCCTCCTTTGCATATCTGTATTTCGACAGAAAAAGAGAAGAGCACAAGCTGGATAATATAACTGGACAAAATTCTAGGAGTGCCTTTCAGAATGTCTTGAGATTTTCCACCACGCCAGATGTATGCATAAGACGAATGTTGTCCAGATATTTTGATCAGGCAGAGATTGAGTGCAACTACGTCAGGTGTGAAACTTGTAGCACATGTAGTGCACACTCTTTAATGAGGAATGTGCAGACAGATGCACCTGTGGCCGCGCAAGATGATCATGATTACTTTGGTGGGATGGAGGAAGAGATTTTCGTGGACTGTAATTTTGGGCAGGATGTTGTAAACAGCCATAAGCACCTAGCACAAGAATTGTGGTTTCTACTGACGAAGTTCTCAAAGAATTGCATAGTGTGTTACGTTGCTAAAGGTATCAGTGTATGCCACCCAAAAGCATGCAACACCATGTACAACTTGTGCTACAGGTGTCTATCTGATGGGCACAAGTCCAGCCAATGTCCACATCCTCCAAGAAGGATTCACGGTGCATGTGCGCTTTGCTTCCTACCAGCTACACTCGGAGGCACTCTTTTCCATCCAAATGGATTAGCAAAGGACTGTGCCTATAAAGATATTTTGAAGTTTTTTGGAGCTGCTGTTCTCAGATTTGGCAAAGTCAAGGACGCAGAATGGCTCTACAGTTATGATATCAATGGGATTCTGAACATTTGGACTTTCTTTGTTAAATACTGTGCAAGCAACACGAGATAGATAAATTAGGGTGGACGTTTTCTCACGTACAACACTGCACATGTTACCAATGTCTGTTTATGTATGCCGGGTATCATTGGGTTCATATCTATCAAATAATGAAGCTCATTGTGAATGAATTGGGTTAAAGTTCTGTTGTGTGGATGGACCAGTTCCGTTGTCTGTAGTTGAAGTATATAGGCAAGAATTTAATTGAGTTGAGGGACGACGAAATGACATTTGTAAGTAAGGTCAATACGTAGGAGACGATACTAAGAGTAAAATCAATACGTGTTAGTTAATAGGAAATGGAGTGATAAAAATAATGAGAATACAGTACATTTGAGATGAATTAAAATTGTCAAATGAAGCAAAGTATGTATCTGGTTGTATAAGTATTTAGAGGTACACAAAAATACCGCACTATCCAGTTAAAGGTGACATTATTAAGAAGCGATTCACCCTTCAACGATTCAACACTTATTTGCCAGCGACCAGAGTAATTCCGCCGTCTTTGAAGATTTGACAATGTATAGAATCCTCCATTGCCAGAAAGATAGCTATCTGGGTTTTGGATGACGCGGTTTTGAATTTAAATCGCATATGTTACTTGTGCTAATGCTGATTGCATATGTGGCTATTAATTTACTCCAAATGAAAGCAATTCCATGAACGATATATTGATGCATGAAGCATTTGCAGATTCAGACATTTTAATGACATCGAGGCCGTAAAAGTATTATTATCAGAAAAGATATCAGCAGCGTAACTGAATCAAAATATTAGGAGTGTAAAGCACAAATGAATGTTCAAGGACACCAATAGGACAAATGCATGCAGCTGGCCTAAGTGTATATTCAATGCGTGCTTAGATACATGGAGGTATTTGTTCAAACAAGTTAGAATGTAATGAAATCACGCTACACTTTCCATCCTTTTCCAGAAATAATTTTGCTTTGTGGACTTCAAAAGAAAAACTCAGGAAGGCGCATCACGTTGACTTTAAGCATATAGGCGAAGAATCGAATAGAGTAGAGGAACAACCTAATCAAATAAAGGTCTAAATTTTACAGAGACAGTAAAATCAAGATGAATTAGTTAGAAATTAAGTGGAAAGAAAAGTATGTAAAAGCTTACTAAAATCAAGATTATTAGTACAGAACATTTGAAACATAGTAGAGTAGGTAATAGCCAAATAGTAAGAGCTAACTAATTTTATAATTTGCAAAGTGCTTCATTATCCACACAAAAGTGACTTTGTTATGAAGCAAGTCATATCACAAGTACCTACGGCAATTTTCGGTATTGTACCCACCTGTTATAGCGTATGAAATAGGGGTTGGTTAGGAAGAAAATAAGGGCTTAAAGGAGACGCTACGTAAATACTAACGCAGTCCTCAGAACACGCCCGGCGATCGATGCAAAAATACGCTTATAAAAGGCGCTTGGCTCGCAACAGAAACCACGTGAGCTCAACATCCGCTGGATGGAGCTGTGTTGTGACTCTTGTGAGCTCTTGTAGTGCTCTCGCACAGCCTCCCTGGTTTCATCGTTTTCACGTTTTGCATTGTAAAAATGGGCACATAAAGTGCTTCTAAGTGCTCGATAGCCCGCTGACAGTTCCATTATCTGTAAGCTGATGTGCGTTTGTACCGTTCTCGAAACCACGTTGTATAGTTTTATCATCGTTTCTATACATGTATACTGATCACAGCAGCGTGTGAGTTAGTTTGAAAGGTTAGCATGGTTCCATTCTAAGGTCAATCATCACGTGCGCGTATCAACTAACACCCGGCTTGTGTTATATCAGCACTGGTTGTATAAAAGGTACACCGTTAATTTTCAATGTACCAGGATTATAAAAGAAAGTAATGACAAAAAGACGAAGGTTCAAAACACTATTTGAAGCCCTGCTTCTAGCATCCTCTCATTCAATGTTACCTCAAACCACATCTCCACTAGTTGTTATTTTAACCCTGCAAGTTATTTTTGGGTGAGGAATGTCTTCTGAACTAGCTCTGTTCCATAAGTAAAGGTATGTATTCAAGCGTGCAAAACATTAGCAAAAGCCAATGCAATGCAATTGGTAAACAGGACAATGCAATAAGCAAACAAGCCAGCCACCAGTACTGCATGTATTACGTAAAACAGCTAGCACACAAACAAATATCAATCTCACTCCTACATACAAAGGTTGTGGTTCAATGTACTGCATGGTGGATGCCTACCTGTGGGCTTTGTGGCTGACCTCAGACAGGTCATCGAGCATCACTGTCCTGGTGTAGATATAGCATTCACCAGCCAAGACACCCTCCCCGAGTCAGCCGTTCAGGATCTCAGTACAGCGAGACTAATAAGTAATTGTTTAGTTGCCATAGCAACATTACCACATTTATTACACGTAGTTGGTTCCTCTGTCAGGTTGGCACTAGCTCACATGCCCACACTGCTTGCTTGGGTCTCCTTATTTGCAGACCACCAGCCTTCATCACTGAGAGAGCTGCCTCATCCCTTGCAAATGACACAGAGAGGTACAGACTGTACCAGAAACTCTGACAGCTACATGTATTGAGAGACCTGGGACTGTGGAACCACCCAACATACATGGGAAGGAAGGGATTGGTGACACAGCCCATCTGATAGTGAGAAAATGCCGTAATGTGTACAAAAAGTAAGTAATTAAACATACCTTTTCCAAGCTGTACTCTTTTCCACACAGGAAATTTGAGGCAGATATCCAAATCCTGTGGGTGTTCCGACACAAAGTATAGGTTGTCATATATATATAATTATGATTTTTGCAATATATGTTGTTCGTCAATACCTCTGATTCTTAAAATGTCTGCATATTGCTAGTATGTTGCTGCCTATTCCTTCTACTTGAGAATGGTTACATCACATCACACACACATAGCAAGTTGTGTCATTCATCAAAGCTAAGAGAAACTGCTTTTCTAGCTATAAGAGGTCAATTACAGTATAAAATATTGCGTGTTATGTAAAACAGCTAGTACACAAGCAAATATCCATCTCATACCTACATGCTAAATGGTGTGGTTCAATGTACTGGTGGATGCCTATCAGTGGGCTTTGTGGCTGACCTCAGACAGGTCATCGAGCATCACATCATATCACGCACACATAGCAAGTTGAGTCATTTCTCCCACCTATGGGAACATATGGAAAACATTGCATTCTTAGAGTGTTTTAGCTGAAAGAGCTAGGACATTTGCAACTTATACAAGTTCAGGATAAGAAATTACCCCCCAACCCCCATACCACCATTTGCAACAACTCCAACCCATTCGGAATCACACACCTACGTAGAACTTCAGTCATCTTCATCATCATCCTCACCACCCATCTGGTCGCTTTGAGCATCAGTTGGTACTCTCCTATCAACTGGCGAGTTTCCTGGTACTAATGCAGAACTAGATGTCTCATTTAACACGCATCAGTCTCGGGTGAAGACATAGCATCTTTTCATATCATAAAAATATTTCGCACTTAATGATATGCACGAGAAAGCAATTGACGGCAACATATTTATTTGCGTGGAACGACAATATGGAAATCGATATAATAGAACGAAGCAGTACCCTAAGTCGTAGCGTCTTTCGGAGGCGGGTCCACTGTTAAGGATAGGACAGCATAATTGCGAATGCACGTGTATGTAATATGCAAACTGGCGAAGCAGTGTACATATCAAATCATTTTCCGCGTCAAAGCAGCATACATGAAATAATTAGTGCATTTACCTGCTACAGCACGTGCATTGCTCTACAGTTATCGGATGGCACGTACATTTACCCAAATCCATCTATACTGTGATGAGATGTAAATTGCAAATTTCTCTTTTGCATTAATAATGCAGACAGAATCACAGATAGGTTTCTGAATCTAAGGTCTTGCTTCAATATACGCACATGCATAAAATGCATAATTCATTTGTTAGGGAATAATGCCATACATAGCAAAAACGTGTGCATACTATAAGGGTCAGATAAACCAAAGGTGAGAATGAGTCCAACGTAATTATGAAAAAAAATCAAACTGAGTTCACCCTAACCAGATAAAAAATGCACTATATTGTTCACGAGGTACCTTACATAAATTACAATAATTTGCTGCAGTTGAACGATGTCACGATAAATTACACAGTGCAATAACAATACTTGGACCAGCAAAATTACAACATAGGGTCCGACATAAAATAAACATCATAGTTTGAAATAAATGTATCACAGTCATACTTAGCAAAAAGTTTTAGCTAAATGAAGCTTTCAAGAATTAATTGCAAAATGAAGGGTTTTAATATAAATAGCTGCTTAAAAAGATGATTATTGCGAAATGAAACAAAAGACAGTAATCAATAACTTTGACAAAAGAGGTTCAACAATCTTTATATTGAATTAAACAGTTGTGGAAGAAGGGTATAGATGGAAAAGTTATAACAGGGTAAAGCGTTATAATAGGAAAAAAGAGAATTTGAAAACAGAGGGTCACGACTTTATGTTTACTTGTACTATATAATTAGACAGTTGAAGAAGTTACAGGACAGCATGTGGTTGTAGGAAAACGGATAGTTTGAGAAAAGAAGGATCAAGAGTATCAAGTTGGGTTACAATTGCGGAAGAAAGAGATACATATGTAAAAGTTAATACACGGTAGTACATGATAACAGCAAAAGAGAGAAATTGAATAAAGAGGGTCACGATTTCAAGTTTACTTGTACAATACGATTTGACAGATACGGTTGAAGAAGTTGTTACAGGACAGCATGTGGTTGTAGGAAAACGGATAGTTTGAAATAAAAAGGGTCAACAGTTTCAAGTTGGGTACAATTGCGGAAGAGATACATGGAAAAGTAATTACAGGGTAGTACATGATATCAGGAAAAGAGAGAAATTGAATACAGAGGGTCACGATTTCAAGTTTACTTGTATGATACGATTTGACAGATACGGTTGAAGAAGTTGTTACAGGACAGCATGTGGTTGTAGGAAAACGGATAGTTTGAAATAAGAAGGGTCAACAGTTTCAAGTTGGGTACAATTGCGGAAGAGATACATGGAAAAGTAATTACAGGGTAGTACATGATTTCAGGAAAAGAGAGAAATTGAATACAGAGGGTCACGATTTCAAGTTTACTTGTATGATACGATTTGACAGATACGGTTGAAGAAGTTGTTACAGGACAGCATGTGGTTGTAGGAAAACGGATAGTTTGAAATAAGAAGGGTCAACAGTTTCAAGTTGGGTACAATTGCGGAAGAGATACATGGAAAAGTAATTACAGGGTAGTACATGATTTCAGGAAAAGAGAGAAATTGAATACAGAGGGTCACGATTTCAAGTTTACTTGTATGATACGATTTGACAGATACGGTTGAAGAAGTTGTTACAGGACAGCATGTGGTTGTAGGAAAACGGATAGTTTGAAATAAGAAGGGTCAACAGTTTCAAGTTGGGTACAATTGCGGAAGAGATACAAGGAAAAGTAATTACAGGGTAGTACATGATAGGAAAAGAGAGAAATTGAATACAGAGGGTCACGATTTCAAGTTTACTAGTACAATACGATTTGACAGATACGGTTGAAGAAGTTGTTACAGGACAGCATGTGGTTGTAGGAAAACGGATAGTTTGAAATAAGAAGGGTCAACAGTTTCAAGTTGGGTACAATTGCGGAAGAGTTAGGGTTAGGGTTAAGGTTAAGGTTAGGGGTAGGGGAAACGTGGGTGTACCCGGGATCCCTAACACCCGACACCCCAAGGCCATGCTGAGGGGGCTCCATTACACAGGGAAGGGGCAGGAGATTTAGTTCACATAGGGGGATGGAAGAGGGGAGGGGTTGGGGGACAGGACAGTCAAAAGGCTCAGTCTGGGTTGCCACCTCCACAGTAGAGATGGATTGGGTCTGGGCACCCGCACATGTTGTAATAATGGACTGGGTCTGGGTACCCTTAACCCGCTTAGGCTTCCATATGGTGGTAAGAATGGGGTGCCAAGAGTGATCAACGCCAACCACATCAATCTGTACATCGCGCCGCTCGTACCTGACACGCGAAATACCGTCCATATCATCCGTCGTCAAGCAGCGACGTGGTCCTCGCAGAGCCATGATTCCATGATACGGTCTCAATCTGCAGGTCGTAGAGGGGCTCAGTCCGTCATCCGTGTCGGTAGACATGTCGAACGACGAGTGCAGTAGTTGTACAATACCCAATTAAAGAAATTCGCGCAGCGCACGGAAACACAGAACGAACTATGGCACAGGATCAAAAGAACAGACAAACTTACAAATAGACAAGAAAACAAGGTGGCCGGACCGGTTTCGGCGAGCAGCCTTCCTAATACGGGAGTGTTGGAGCCAACTGTGTGGCTCCAATTGAACGCCCATTCAGTGGTCGCTTGTGGTTGCTCATTGAATATCATTGCATCTCATTATTGGTCGCTCGTTGGAATCATTCTCGCTCCGTCCCATAGACATCATGAGCAACCACCTCGTCCTCAGGTGTGCTGCCCTAGTTAAATTTATCTTTCATGCCTTTAGAAACTTATGGCTGGCTGTCGTAAATACTTGTAAAGAGCGAGGAGAAGCGTCTACAGACTGCCAATGCATCGACAGGTCTAGACCGAACTTTGTACTCGTCTATTGAAAGCTCGTCTTCACTTCCGTCGAAGGTGCGTCCCTAATCACTATTTTGTACAACGTGTCTGCCGTGCCATGTACAAGCGTCGAACACATCTGCCGTACCATGTACCAAGTTAGTACACGTCTGCCGTGCTATGTGCAATCTTCAAACGCGTTTGCCGCGTCGGTTCTACACATATGGCCGATATGGCCTTGTCACCTCGTCTTATATATCTATAAACCAAGCCTCCCACACGACTGGCGATCGAACTGCAAGCTTAGTTCACCTACACTGCCATTTTCAATCATCGTACACGTCTGCCGCGCGATTCAAACACACTACAGTACTTACACCCTCCCCCACACCCACGCTCACGTGGGTTTGTCACTGATACAAGCTTTGTCTATTAACCAAGCCCCACACACGACTGGCGTGCCATGTAAAAGCTTACTCCATATCTGCCGTGCCATTCAACACAGTCCCTTTATGTACAACCACTCGATACTTTGAAATTTGCCATAGCCTTGCCTTACACCTTTCAACCTTTAGAAATGTGTGGCAAAGGAGCGAGGACAGACTGCCCACGCAAGACCGAACTTTGTTCTCGTGTATTGAACTTCCATCGAGGTACGTTCCTAATTACTTTTTTGTACAACGTCCGCACATAGCCGTTTTTTTCTATTAACTAAGCTTCCCACACGACTGGCGTGCCACCTACGAGCTTAATTCACATCTGCTGGGCCACGTTCAATATTATATCTCTAAGCCGTGCGATTCAAACGCACTACCGTACTTACCTTGTCACCTAAATTAAGTCGTTGTCCATTAATTAACCAGGCTTCACTCGCGCGTGTGGCGTGTCTTTTACCAGCTAGCTTCATACCTGCAGTGCCATGTATAATTTGAACACACGTATGCAGCGCTAGTAAAAAGCACTACAGTACCTGCATATGGCCTTGTCACTTAGCTAAGGTTACATGTGCCACGATAGGCTTGTTAGAACGTCTTGATGCACTATGGGAAGGACCAACCACCCGCCAACCCACCCAACAGACTTACAAATTTTCCATGCAGAATTCTATTGAAGTTCACATACTGGAACTACATCATTTTAAGTGTACACTGTATTACATGTCCTTAGTATGTGAAGAAACATCGCACTGCAAATTAAAACTACTAGCAATTAGCAAGCGACTTAAACAGATAAAACATCGCTATAAATAGACAAATCGATAATTTTTTATTTATACCAGCGAGGCCTGGGAACAAAGTACCGCCAAGGTTCATAGCATTACGGCTTTGGGTCCGCTATGTTCCTCCCATAGCAGGGGTTTTCTTAAGCGTTTTATTTTTGTGTATCGCAACAATACATTTATTATATCTCGAGTGTGTTTTACAGTTACCTTACAAAGGCTAGGTGAAGGTATGTGCCCCCGCATCACTACTTTTGTACGTCTGCCTGCCGTGTCACGTACAAGCTTTGAACACATCTGCCGTGCCACGTGCAATCCTTAACTGTGTTTGCAGTGTCCATTCTAATGCACAACCCCCCCCCACCCCACATACACACATACTGCCTTGTCTATTATCCAAGCTTTACACACGACAGGCGTGGCACGTAAGCTTAATAACATCTTTAATCATGCCGATTCTAGCGCACTACCCCTCCACTAGCTTAACAAATTACTGGCATGCCATGTAAAAGCAATATCAGCCGTGCCCAATCTTTGTACACGTCTGCCACGTGATTGAAATGCACTACCCCCACCACACACACACACACACACACACACGCATGCGCACATGTATGTCACGGGGCACTTGCAATGCCTTGTAAAAGCATACATAGGCACGGGGACACTAATACAAACTAGCAATGGACCCAGAGCCATAATGCTCAGTACCTTGTATAGCCGTTAACCTCCCACTACAATTTCCAATCTTAGATATACCATTATGTGGTGGTAACATAACCTTCCAGTGCAATTGTGGGTTGGTAACAAAAAATGAAATATTGAATTATTTAAGTGGCTTGTACTTGTATACAATGGCTGCACAATGGTAAACACGTAGACCACTATACAAATGACTGCCTATGTATGGGCTTATGCACTAAGTTAGGCCTTTTACAAAGATTGTATGTAGTGGAAGTGTAGATCCCGATCTCAATAGCAATGACAACTGATAATATTCTCCTCTCTTCAGCAATGCACATACCATGTATACAAAAGGAGGGTTCACACATTTGATGGGTCACACACACAACTAGAGATCCAGTTGGATTAGTCCATGCACATGCTACTGCCAATAGGTGTTGATGAGATGGTAGATCCCTGATTGCACACCTCTCCATCAAGCTTAGAAATAGTCAGGTCGGTGTCTACCCCATTCAGGGTACCTGCTAGGCACATCAACAGGGTCTTCAGCCACATGGTCCTCTGCTGGGTTAGGAACAGGTGGATCTTCTGGCTGGTGCTCCTCCGTTGGCACGCACATGCACATCAAACCAGCTGCAAACTTCTCACATGCAGCATGTACCCCCTAAAGGTGTACTGTAATGTGAACTAGCTGCCTGTGACGGCATTTGTACACAATCATGGCTTGAGAGGGCATGTACTATCTATTCACTCATTGGGTCTCCTAATTGTTTACAAGTAAATAAAAACATTCTCTAACGAGAAAGTTGTTGGTATATAGATTGACTAATGCTGGTGTAAAAAGCATGGAAACAAGAGCGACAGAAATTTGACTTGAAAAATTGAAATAGGCCTATATTTAGCCCATTACTCAGACATGCACTGTTATAGTGTAAGTGTGCTTAATATAGGCTTATTTAAATTTTCCAGTACCACGAATCTGTAGCGGTGGCAATGATGGAGCCTCAAATAAGAAAATGCTCTATAAGTTCAAATTCATATACGCAGTACCACCTAAAAGCTTCCCACACGTTTTGATGTATACATTATATGTTTGTCACATGCCTAGCCAATCTCTTGTGTTATCAGGTTGCTAAGCATTTTTTGCTTGCCTTCTAAATCTTAGATGCTTCTATGTTCATGCACAGAAGCTCGAGTGTATCATAATACAACAGTATCATACTGGTTCACAGTTTTCATAATAGCCTGCAAGTAATCATGCAGATACAATTGTTGAAGTTAGGGCTGCTTGTGCATGCATGCCGAATAGTAAGTATACACACCTCCTTCTGTAGTCCTTTGTATTAGAACCACCAGTGTTACTTTTTACACAAGTAGTGGGAGTACTGCATCATATCCGATCATGGCCTTCAGCAACGAGTCAGCCATTTTCATTTAGGCTGCAACTTATGGGATGAAAACGACGATTACTGTGACTGCTGTGAACTGTGCAGGAAGTGCTATATAAATGGATTTTTTCATTGTGACCAACCTAATGTATGCCACTTTTTAAAAATGGGATTCAGGGATATTTTAAGGGTACCCAAATTAAACCGCACTATAAGCTTAAAAATAAGGAGCAATGTCTAACTATTACATGTGATTGCAAGATTCCACAGAGGCCTTTAGTCTCGGATGTTCTTGTGCACTGACAGATGTCACTACTGTAGTATGATTTTTTCAAACGCTTTGTCTTGTAAGACCTGTGATGGTTGGGAGAGGGATTCAAGTTGCACACGTTCCTCTTCCCAGTATGGTGTACAAGAAGTGACTTTAGGTACAAATAGATGTATTCTTTCCATTCCAGGTTCACCAAGTTCCACTGGTTAGTTGTCACCATGCATTTAATTTAGACTGATTCAAGTGTGAGAGGTTTAACTGACTCCTAGGTTCTGTTGGTCACAACCTCTGTACATTGTGACAACACACTCGAGTGTAGTTTTGTTTAGTTGTATTGAATTTAACTGAGTGGCTATAAACATACACGTAATTAGCTTTATCTGCCTGTGGAGGAAGCAGGAATTTAACTCTACCATTTGAGTTCTATATAGCCTTTAATAGAATTCTAATACAAGCATTGAGTCGCGATCTATATGAACAGTCATGGTATATGAGTGATACTGTAAGTTGACATGCTAGCACATCATTGCTGCCAGTTTAAAGTGAGTCCATGTGTGTCATTTGTATGTACAAGATTGCTATTTAGATTGTACCCTAGGATGAAAGAAAAACCGCTTGACTATTATTTGGAACACCGTGAGCCGTGAACGTGGGTATGAGCAGTCAAAGACAGATGTTCAAGGTTTTGAAACTTCTAAGGTGACTACTTGCATTACTGTCAAATAAATAGCTGCTCGTATCACACGAATCGACAGTACATGATATCCATGGTGTCAGGACATTTAACGTGAGTTTGTCTCCTATTATAATATAAAATGTTTCTTATCTCAGAGCATTCATTTGAAGCAAACTGCACTCTCAAAAACTCATCGAAGTTCAAGTTTTAGTTAGCTGGTACAGCAACATACTGACATTCAGCATGTGTGTATTACAATGTCCACATATATATTTATATTTGTCACAGGCCAGAATCCATTCAGCCCGATAGGGTATTGTTTTAATTGTATACAATTTGAAAAAAAGTCCAGTTATTTGTAGAATGGATAATTAAACCTGTCAAGCATAACATCGTATCACTTCTTGTGTTATCTTGACCAGGTATATTATGAAGCGTACAACCATGCATTTTATCACCGCGGGCAACCGTCAGCATGCACCTCTCATTCCAGAATAATTTAGTGACGTGTATGTTGTATGGATATGAATTGGAATTTACCTGATTTGAATTCTCAGGCTATAGTTTCGTACCCAGAGACCCTAGTATGCCACAGTTGCGGATGGATTATTTCACCGCTACGCTATAACTATAGAGTCTGGGAAAAGGACTGCCAGTGACAGATCGAATGTTAATTGTATAACATAGGCAAGTAGACCGCAATCGTATTCATATTTGAAGGTTCTATTGGTTACGGCATACGTAGCTTGGGTGCCTTACCATGCAGTGTTGGTGTTGCGGTGTTGTGGGGGAAAACCCGTACCCTGTAGCACAAAGATTAAGATGGTCAAACACGAATGGCAGCAAGGCATAGCACAACGTTTTCCCGTACCCCGTAAAGTTGGCAAAGCCACGAAACAGTCATACCCTCGAACAAAGTTGTGAATGGCCTCCTGTTTGATCGCAAAACGTACAACTCTCCAAACAATCCGTTATGAAATTTTATAAGTATCCATAACTAGGGTCTGGGTACGAGACCATTCTCACGTTGCACGGAAGTTGATCGATAGCATGAGTTCTTTTCCCTGTACGGATTGCTCATTCGTGGGTACAACGCGAGCAGCTGTAAGGCACCATCAGTCGGTATTGCACACGAACAAGAGTATCTTGACCAAAAATGGCAACACCGTGACGGTGGAACGCACGAATGGTATTTTTACCTGTGATCAGTGTGGTCGATCGTCCACAAGCAGCCTGAAATTTAAGACCCACTCTGCCTGCTACTTCAGTAGCAGCAGCAGCAGCACTTTTCCAGCTACAAATACCGACCCGGTAACAGAAGGTAAGACGCAGAACTTGCAGCTATTAAGGCCATTCCAAATGTGATTGTTGTTTCCCGTCCTCCGCGCGCGTCATTATAAGTTCCCCGCGTAATGTTTATTATTGTAATTATTGGAACAAATAATTTACGGTACATACATTGTAGGGGCGGATCTAGGAGGGCCTCATTATGCCTAATGATGTGATATCTTGTGCAAATTACGTTGGGGATATTGGCACACCAAAGCTCTATACTCAAAAGAGGTGTTGGCGGCGGGCAGATGTGCATGATGTACGTGCATAATATGATTTAAAAGTAAATGATGGATAATAGCCTTCCGCCCGCATGGGGTAGCCAAAGTAGGTCCGGACGGGAAACTATTTTAGGAATGGCCTAATTGCATCAAGGGTTGTACAGTCAAATGTCTTGAAAGACAACGTGACCCTGCCCCACTATTAACCCCATAGGATTGCCCGACTATTAATGTTAATACCCATGATTGTAACATGTAAATAAAAACCTCTACGACTATGAGAAAGTTGCATGGTGGCATATAGGATTGAATGACAATGATGGTGTAAAAAGTATGGAAACAGTATGACTGAAATGGGACCTGAAAAATGAATTAGGTCTATATTTAGCACACTCATCAGCCTGCACTATTTTAGATCATAGAGAGTATAACATACTACACTATTTTAGAACGTACTATTACAGAGCTTGTTTGGCATGGTAATTTTAACTTTCAGTGGCATAGCCAGGATATGGAGAAGAGGGAGCTTAAGAGACTTATCATCATACCTCGCATAATCAAAGTAGCTATAGACTTAAACGTTAGTACTAGACATTGATTGCCATAGAGAACAAACACGAGTGTTTTGTTTCGGGTGAGAGCGACAGCAATAGAATTTGTTATTTAAACTTTCATGGATTGAAGTGCACGAATGCTACCAAATTACATTCACGTAACGTTGTACATCTTTTGTGCACAGAAAGCTCATCTTCTGCGGTTCTCGGCCAAAGTGATCAGCAGGGTAGCTGCTCTGCAAATTCAAGACCCGCTGATCACAACCAGCCAGCCTACCTTGCCAAATACAACCTGCAGTACAGGAAGGAGTATGGCCTCCTAGTGTGCTGTCCATGCTCTGCAGCATTGGGGCGGAGTTTTGCCACGCATTTAAATGCCAAACACGGAATAAGTGTGGTTGCAAAGGACAGGAAACAGATCCTGGTGCAATGTTTTGCCAACGAAAGCTCTTATTTTCTCAGCAACCAGGTTCCATTACCTGCATTAGATTTTGTCCCAATTCTTGATGGATTTAAGTGTGCCCAATGCAACCACTACTTTCTAAAGGAAAGTAGTGCCCGGAAACATGCTCAGAACTCTCACGTGAACATCTCCATTGTCCCATGCAAGGTCCAAACTCTGTGTTCTGATTCTGCAGCATGCAGGACATACTTTGGAGTCGAGTCGCAAGAGCAAGGAGGCTGTGAGTCATCAACAGCTGGTTCTTCCTCCCTCAACATAGCTTCCATTGTGGAAAAAACCATGCAGCTTGCATTGCACAGTGGGGCTACCCTGCCAACAGATTCAGTCAGAGAGGCAAATCTGTTCTACATCACAATGGATTGGGCAAAAAAACCTGGAGAAGAGCAAGACAGATTGAGTACGGTATTGAAGCACACTCTACTGCACATTCCAGGAGAAGGCGAGGAGCATTATGTCATGGCACAACAGATCCACGAAATATTCCTCAATTCCCTCAAAAATGTCTCTTCTTTTGGATTCCAACTCAGAATAAACATCAACGTTGACATTAAAGGCTCCCGAGGTCCCAAAACCTTCACACCCCCCCTGACCTGCTTGGAGACCAATGGCAGCAGACAGGAGTATGCCAGACTGTTAACAAGTCTGATGGTCTTTGCCAACAACATGAGCAATCACCACCCTGACCTTCTACAGCACAGCGACACAGTTGAATCCGTCAAGGCCACCTTCACCACACCCACACGATCCAACGTATTTGGCACCATGTGTGCATTCCTAAGAGAGTACACACCTACCAACTCAAAATCCCAAGCTACAATACCTTTATTTGTAAGGTGTTGCTGCCAACTGAAGGACGGTAGGCTACTGCAATTAGATGGCGTTAGTAGAATTTGCGGTAAGCTAATGTACATGGCTAAAGTTTCCATCTTAGAGGCAGTAATGGACAGGGAAGAGAGATCTCGAGTTGCTGCAATGGACGAGCTAAAGCCTCTCGTCGAAGTGGACAATTATAACGTTTTCTCCTTTTTGTGCCGGGTGCAAGCATTAGCACGGAGGGTTCTAGCAAGCTCAAACCGCATGCCATGCGTTCTGTCTGGATTATGTGTAGGTCAGCAAGATCCTTGGAAGGTGATTGTGGGTGGCATTACCTTGTCTCTTGATAGCCTTCAAGCAGCATACCATAAATCACTTGCGAAATGCCAGACGGCAATGCAAACGCTGTTGTTGGGGGCAGAAGGCATTCAAATATCCTCTATCAATGATAATCTGGTCAGTAGCCCCCACATTATGGCACACAAAGACTCATTAGTTGACCATGACTGCAGATGCAGCCTGTTGCGGCACATTTTGGAAAATGAAGGGCTAAAGGCAAGGTTTGTAAGTGCCATCAATGCCGACAATGTGGTGCAGTACTCATCAAAAGAGGCACAGAGGTACCTGGAGGACTGGGACGACTATATTGAAAACATGTTGCTCGTTATTCACTTGGGGTCAGGCTTGCCTGCACGGGCAACAGAATTAGAGACTCTGAGAATTGTTGGCGGAGAGAGTGCAAAAAGGAGCATATTTTTTGTGGACGGCCTTGTAATGCTACTAACAGAGTACAACAAGACGCGGTCCATGACCAAAGCGAACAAAGCTATTGCAAGATTTTTGGACGAGAAGGCAACCATGGTCCTACTGAACGACCTCCTCATTGTGAGACCGTTCGTGTGCTCTATCACATCCTTTCTGAGTACAAATGACAACAATGTGTATGGAACGCACCTGTTTGTGCACAGAGGAGAAAAGATGGAGGCACCAAGAATCAGGAACGTGTTCAGCACAAAATTCAAGGAACATGGAGGCCACTCCATATCATTTTGTGAGTATCGACATCTGGCCAAACACTATGCTTTGAAATTGAAGATAAAATTTGCATGGCAAGATGAAGAAGACGAAGAGGCAGGACAAGACGAGGAACACAGAGACTGGGAGACTCTCCAATGTGAGCAATTTGGCCACAGTAAGACCACAGCCAATACATGGTACGCTCTTCTGAATGGAGAGCTATCCACCATGCGCCACCATCTGATACAAGATCATAGATGGGTCTCTGTGAAGTGGCACCAATTCCTTAACTGCACTCCACCTGTATGTAAGAAGCGGAACCTTGCTGTGGACACCGTATCCAGCCGCCCTGACATTGGCGAAACACTGAGGAGTCAAGACGTGGCTGTCGGATGCACCCCACTTCCCACAAACACAATGGAGCAGACTTCCATCATGCAAAAGCCATCTCTATCGTCCAACACCCATCACGACACATTTGTGAATGTTCGGGACTCTGAGACATCTCTGAGCCTCCTTCGATCATTTCTTGGTGACCAGCAGGCCACATTTAAATCAGTAGTACAGAGAGCAGCAGTTGATAGCATCCTTCACACAACCTCTGATGTGTTAGCTGTACTACCAACGGGTGGAGGGAAAAGCTTGCTGTTTTTCTTGTATGCTGCTCGACATCCATGCATAACAAGCATTGTTATTGTCCCCACCGTGTCTTTGATGGCAGACATGGCAAGAAGAGCACGGTCTCAGGGAATATCTTGCTCCGAGGATGCAAGTTCTGTAACAGATGAAAATTTGGTCCTGGTAACCCCTGAAGGAGCAGAGAGTCGTGAGTTTTGGAATCTAATCATCCAACTCCATGCATCAAACCGACTCGGGGTTCTATTCATTGACGAAGCGCATGTGTTTTCCACAGAATGCGACTACAGGCCAAGTGTTCGTCGTTTAACAGCGCTTGCTTCCTTCCCCAAAGCTCGTTTTGTACTGCTAACTGCCACATGCCGTCAGTGGATAGCAGACGATATTTTATCCAATTTCTTTGGTCCTAATAGATGGCCAGTTGTCATTAGAGACAACACATATCGGCTCAACATTAGGTATGAAGTCAACCGCAGTGGAATGTCTGTGTGCGAATTTGCCAAGCGCACTGCTGTCGCAGTAAAGAACTACAGAAATTCTGACAGGGCCATTGTTTATGTACCATCGTTGGAGCTGCTTGAAGGAATCCATCAAGCCTTTCTATTGGCAGAAATACCGTGCGCAGCATACAGCGGTCGTCTTTCTCGCAGTGATAACCAAGACAGCTTTCTAAGATGGAGAGAGGGAGAGGCACGTGTTATGGTTGCAACCAGTGCGTTTGGTCTGGGTATTGATTACCCTATGGTACGTACTGTGGTATGCTATGGATTGCCATACAGCATGGAGGAGTGGGTGCAGCAAACTGGAAGGGCCGGTAGGGATGGGGCACCTAGTTGCGCTCTTCTTTTCTTTGACCCTAGAAAGGAACAGCAGAAATTAGAGGCCTTTCAAGAAGACAAAGCCAAGAGGCATTTCCAGCAGATGCTCAGTTTTGCAACCATGCCCGATGTCTGTCTGCGAAGAATAATATCACGATACATGGACTCCACCGAGATAGAATGCAGCTATCTGAGCTGTTGAACCATGTGGGGTTTGTAGTGAGTACTCGGAAAAGTTAGCTGCAAATTCTTACAAGGCAGGGAGGTTGGCAGAGGAAGCAGACTGGTTTGATGGTCTGGATGAAGAGATATTACAGGACTTGAGCTATGGCCAAAGCGTCCTCGAAAGCTATAGAGATTTAGGACAGCAGTTACTGTACTACTTGACACGGTACAAAAAAGAATGCATTGTTTGCTATGTGGCAAAAAATCTGAAAATATGCCATCCTAGAGCATGCAATATTACTGTACAATCTTTGTTACCGTTGCTTTAGTGATGAACACAAGTGGTCAGACTGTCTGCGATCTTCACGAAACATCAACAAAACATGCCCACATTGTTTTCTCCCAGATAGGCTGGGAGAAGTGGTATTCCATCCTTACTCATTCATGAAGACTGTGAATTCAAAGACATCTTAAAATTGTTTGGCCTTGCAGCTATAAAGTTCAAGAAGATTTCAGATGAAGAGTGGCTATACAGTCGTGATGTTCATGGTAACCTGAACCTATGGATTTTTTTCGTCAAATATCTATCCAAGCAGTAACAATTAGTGTGTAACTTTTACAGGTAGCACTACCCACCATGATTATATGCTCTGTGACATTGTTCTAACACTAGACAGTATTGCCAAAATTGCACCTTATGTATGACGCAGAATCATTTCTATTCATCTGAGCGCACATCATATACAAGAGTGAGATAAAAGGGGTGGGATTGATAATACTGACAACACAGGGTAAATACTATTTGCAAGCATGGCTAATGTGTGAATTTGTAAGGATATAATTTGTTGGAGAAGGAGAGTGAAATTCATAGGGTTATTCGAGGCTACTACAACCAAGCTGGTACATGGACAATCACTTCCCAGGAAAAGCTTAACAGTGCCAAACTCTAGTGACATACCAGAGATTTCATTGTGTGTTATTTACAGGTGATCCCTGTGGGGAAGACTAAAGGATGGTCTGGCTATTGCCATAGCAACAAACATTTTGGGTGAGGAAAAGTAATGGATTGGTGTAGTAATCACCTATAGCTATAAAATTAACTTGTACCTCTTATTGTGCATGGCTTGCGCTGCTAGCTAATACCCTCTCCAGGTGCTATAGCTCAAATAAATTATACAAGCACAAAACACGATTCCATATACAAATGCACAACATCACAGTAAAAAAAAGGTTGGCCAAGCGTTGGCCATGCAGACCCAAAAAATGCATCACTATACTCTGTATTAGCGGTGTTAGGCTTATGGTTACTTTTGGTGTGGATGATACAATAGTGGTACACAACGTCTAACTGGAGAGAGAGAATCCTCAACGTACCACCTGGAGGCTGTAAAGTCCAATCCACAGTTAAGGACACTTAATTGGCTCCATACATGCAACTGCATGGAGCTTGAATGGCTTAGCCAACCATTATTCAAGAAGGATGGAGGTATGCAGGATCCCTGTGGGATGAGAGAATTGCAATATCCATCTACACTGTGCAGATCAGTGAATCATTATCACACGACTGCAACTGTAGGAGAGATGATGTGTAAATGCAGACAGAATTATTCTTCACGTAGATAATATGAAACGGCTTCCGAATCTTGCCATAGAGTATCACCAAGACATCATGTTCATCTGTAGATATACGACAATCTACTGACGAGTTAGTATTAACTATTCATCTCACATACAACATGTACGAGTGTTTCCGCATTGTACACTTGGTTAATGCATAAAACTTTACATTATTCATGCAGCTGATTTAGACTTAACGATATGCACGAGATGGCAATTGACGGCAATAGCATTAGTTGCAACCGTTGAACGGTATTCTTGTTACAATGCGGATAAATACAAATCTCTTGTAGAAATCAACGTGCAAGCAGTGAAATCAAAATAGATGGAACATAACTAAGTACGCATGCACAAATTGGAATGCTCCGTTCGTGTGAATGCTGTACGTGTAAATACGCATGTAAATATGACTGCGTATTGACGACAGAAAATGGCAAAGTCAACCTGTATTAATACATTTCTCAGCAGTGAATGGACAGCACGCACATTGACTGGGAATTGGCAAGTCCATCTACACTGTGAAGATCAGTGGTCAATTTAGCATCAAAAACGACTGTAACGGTCTCTTATGCAGACCGAATTATTCTTTGTGTGTTCATACATTTCAGAATTTATGGCCATGCTTTGAGCAGCATCTGTCGGGTACTCTACTATCAATTGAAGAGTAGGAAACCAGCCGTCTCCAATACAACAGGTACGAGTATTTCCGCATCGACCATTTGCAATACTTGTATTTACACTAGGTAAATGCACGTAAACAAGTTCATTATACACGCTGCTGTACACGCTATAGGGACTATCGATAATATCATTAAAAATATTATGGACTTAATGATATGCACGAGATGGCAATTGACGGCGATAGCAACATTCAACGGGATTTTTTTGTTATTACAATGTGGAGCAATACAAATCTCTCAGTGATTAACGTGCAAACAGTCAGAACAAATGATGTGGAACATACATGGCAATTTTTGGCAGATGCGCCGATGCAATTATTTTCGATGTATGCATACTGCTGTTTTCTTATTAAAATACAGGAATTCAAACTAGATCTTGCCTTTGTCAATACATCAAGACATTATTAAATTTCTGCTTAAATACGGTGTATACGAGTGCAAATGTTTACGAATGCACGTGTGAATACATCATACAAAATATGCATTTATAAAAGCGAAAATGCAAGAATGTATAAATCCAGCAAATGCAGCATTTTTGGGTGCGTCAAATTTGAATGCACCATTCGTCTGAATGCAGTACGTGCGTATGTTTATCAATGTAAATGCATGTATACGGACAGCAGCAACTGCTCATATATTAGAATACATGCAAATGCAAATCTGTACTAATGTTGAAAATACGTATAATGCAATTGTGAATGCAGTGTCGTTAAAAAACGAATGCAATATTGAGAGCAAGACTACTTACTTAGGTCAGATAAACCATTTACAATAATGGATCCAATGTGATTAAGAAGTTGGTGAAGATTTTGAAAATCAGTTAAATATCGGGGATTAAAGGGACGGATAAAACAGTTATAAGTGGGCAGTACGTGATCACAGGGGAAAGTGAGATTTTGAAATAACGGGTTCATGATTTTCGTGTTTAGTTAAACAATTATTTATTAAAGAAAAAGATCTAGAAATTACTACAGGATATTTAATGGTAGTAGGAAAAAATAGATTTAGAATGATGTAGGGTCATATTTTTCAAGTGAAGTTTAACAATTATTGATTACAGAAATACATCAAGAAGTTCAAACAAAGCAGTGTGGTAGTAGGATTACGAATGAAGAATCTCATGATTATCAAATGTCGTTTAACAATTATAGATTAAATAATTACTTAGAGAAGTTCATACAGAACAGTGTGTTGTAGTAGGAAATAGAGATTTGAATGAAGAGGGTCACGATACTAAAGTGTATATAAAAAATTATTGATTAAAGAAAAAGATCAAGAAGCTATTACAGGGTTAGGGTTATATATAAGATATATGGTACACTGCGTCATCCCTAGACTACCCAATGGGTTGACCCCATCCTTGACATACCTACGGGAGACTGACAGGCCATCTTCTCTGCTGGTGGGTATTCGTCCAGCAGGACCGATTCTTCCTCACGGGAGACACTTTGCTCCCAGCTGAGTCTTGTCGGTTGGTCGTTTACCGAACCGAGCCATGCATTAGCCTCAGCATCCTCTGCCGACATCTCCACGTCACACTCATCAGTGTGGGTGGAGGCCACGACTGGTATGTCGCCGCAGGTTGGGGTTTCAGGGTCCATGGCAACGACTGGTTTGTCATTGCCACCCTCTGTCAGAATAGCGGGTTGGGCTATTTCAGGGTGGAAGAAATTGACATGCCAATGCGGAGAGTGCATCATCAAATTGAGAAGTTGTATCCCATTGGTAGATGGGAGATAAGTGGGGAGCACAGTGTGAGATGACAAGAGGCCAGGAGTATGTTGGAGAGTCAGGAGGTGGTAGGATAAATAAAATAGGGGAGGGAGGGAAAAAAAACACACAAATTTATTACGTGGTCCAAAATTATATATATATATATATAGAAACCACAGTAGGGGGTGCCATAGGTTGGTTTACCCAGGGTTTTCCTCTGGTGAGCTTACCGGACACCTTCTTCGGTGCGACGGAAAAGAAGGAAGTAATGCTGGGCAATTTGTTCATGCCTTATCCCTTCCCTTCTTCTCTTCTACGCCAGATTTGGGAGAAGAATCAGCAACGGTAAGCATGAGAGCGCAGACAAAAAATATAGTAATTTAATTTACGTTCAAATGACTCAGATATGGCAATACGTGCATAGGGTCAGTAGGAAAAAAGGCTTCCATAGGTTTCGGAGCCAACCTGTATAACACCCTAGACGTGCGCCAATTCAAAACGCCGAATACGACAAACAGAAGAGGTATCCGACGGTGCAGAATTACCTCTCGTTGCCGAGTACGCCATACCGGTTTCACCCTTAACGCACCTTCGTATATGGCACTCGGGATCTTCAGTGGCGGGTGAGTCTCGTACGTTGCTCTCAAAATAAATTAGCCACACAGTAAACGTGCGCGAATGAGTTCCCAACGTTCGTTACATGGGTATTTATATCTTGTTCACATATTATTCAAATTAACCAGGGAGGGAGGGGCTCATCGTCCAGAAAACCGGATATGGTTTTTAGGGCGACTCCCCTACAGATCACGAGCATTCATAACGTGGTTTATTTAACCAAAAATGCGTATGGCTCAGGCACGAGTATATAGCCTTCAATTGGTTTAATTGAGTGCAATTTGTACAGTCCGGGCACGAGGGTAATAGTTTGTTTATTTCTGTTGAGTCACTCTTGTTTTCTGTGTCGACAAGGATGTAGTTAAGGCCTATAGGTTGCATCGATCCCCAAACGCTGTATCCACATGGTTTCTACGGATTTGAGCTGTATTTCTGCTTCGGATGGTGTAAGATCGTCGCTCACTGTGGCAAGCGGTAGAAATCTGACATCCTTAGGGGTGTGGCCATTGTTGTTAAAGTGGAGCTGTAGCTTCATGCATCCTTTTTGGCGGATCACTTGTAAGTGTCTGCTTGCTCTTTGGGCAAGCGAGTTGATTGTCTGCCCAACATATTGCTTGTGGCATTTGGCACATTGCAATAGGTACACGAGGCGTCTGGTGTGACATGTGAATTGCCCGTAAATATAGTGTT
>JABACO010000035.1:152500-373449 GCA_013339895.1 Ephydatia muelleri | reverse complement strand
TCTATAGAAGCATTGCTTAATTTATCCTTTCAATAATCCATTTCTTCTGGCTCTGCCATAGATCTTGCAAGCCTGCATGGCCACAATGCAATAGTATAGGAGGGTACTAAAACTCCAACACAGTTTTCATTTGAACTCTGGTACACAATTTAACTAGCAGTGCAGAACAGTTGAGGAGGTACATCAGGTCCAGATAATTGTACAACTTATTGCAGAAAACTGGTGTGTCTGTTGCATTTATCTGTCTTTTGAACTGACAGTCCAAATAGCTATATTTGCTTGTACTAGCATGTTCATCGATTTTACAAAACATTCTAGGGGGTCTGGGGGGCTTATCGAGAGCTTCTTACTACACTCCCCCATCCCCATAGTGCACTTCTACCTCTTAAAAGGACATATTTGGTTTGCAGATACTGTACCAGTGTGAACCTCGTGGACTACTACAAGTACGTTAGCTGTGTTTTTAAAAGGCTGATTGCATTGGTAACTTTCTCAATTGGTCTCAGAATACTCTACTGCAGGGTAAGTAGCTGGGAGAGTGGAATGCTTATCACTTCTATTCAGGGGCCAAACAAGGGCATCGGATACGAAGAGCTGTGCTTAGTGTGTGGGATGTACCTACCAGACGTGGGGGCACATATGCCAAACCCTCGTAAAATAACACCGGATCGGTTAATTCACATAATGGTTCCCTCAAACTATAGCTGACGATTACAGTGGTGGTGCTGACAGTATGGTGATGACTTCATAGAGCTCTATAGAAACCATTCCTTCGTTATATTCCTTTCAAGTCCATGATGCATGCATATGCTTGCTGCACTTATAAATACATGTAGTACATGTTTGCATTGGTTATTACATGTAACGCAAATGATGCTTCTTCCACCTGCCAAAGAACCCGATTATTCTGATGACTTCACTAATGCATTACTTCAGTGCTCCCAGAACCAGAATGTGTAACCCACATCTGTGTAGTGAACTATGTTTTAAAGGTCAGTTCACTTTTACCAGTTAATAAAAAGTATCAGTTGTTTGGCACAATTACGTGCCAGGTTATGATGGAAACACAAAATGCACTTGAGCCCCCAAACTGTGTTTAGAGATGATTTATGACAAGGACCCATATTGCACTAGCATGCCAAGAACAATGGTAGAAAGCGATCTGTATTATCAGTCCAACACCGCATGAATTGTGACATAGATACGTATGGGTGAGTATGTCGGCATTATGTACTTGGCGTTTGAAAGAGTTAAAAGACTGTTGGAGGTTGATTTACGTTCTTATATTGGTTTGCAGAGTACAGTACTAGTGTGAACCTCAGGGACTACTACAAGTACGTTAGCTGTGTTTGTAAAAGCAGGTTGGCATATGTAATGAACTCCACTTCCGAATTGGTCTCCGAATACTCTACTGCATAGTACTGTAGCTGGGAGAGTGGAGTGCTTTTCATTTTTATTCAAGGCCAAACTAGGGCATTGGGTTAAGACATGGGTTTGTTATCCTAGTGTGTTGCGGTGTGTGTGGGATGTACCAAACAGATGTTGTGGTGC
Source organism: Ephydatia muelleri (assembly GCA_013339895.1). Lineage (NCBI taxonomy): Eukaryota > Metazoa > Porifera > Demospongiae > Spongillida > Spongillidae > Ephydatia > Ephydatia muelleri. The sequence goes on along the minus strand of JABACO010000035.1, from coordinate 371,898 downwards.
TCATATGCCAAAACCTTGTCACATAACACCGAATTCATTAATTATACCAATTTCCTTAGTAATGTATTCTCAGATTTCACTGTACTGTCCAAAAACATATTTATACAATAACTGCAATTTTAAAATCGTAATAACCAAATGAAGTTGTCAGTACAATACACTCTGCAGACAATGCTACAAACACCTATGTCCTATGAGTCTCTACTACAGTGCAGAGGTAGGTACATCAGGTCCAGATAATTGTACAACTTATTGCAGAAAACTGGTGCATCTATCTGTATTTTGAACTGACAGTCCAAACAGCTGTATATTTGCTTGAACTAGCATGTTCATCGATTTTACAAAACATTCCTGGGTGTCTGGGGGGCTTATCGGGAGTTCTTACTACACTCCCCCATCCCCATAGCCGGACAGGAGAAATACTATCAACAAAAGCCTATATCTGCCCCTGCTGTATAATGAATTAATTATCCTCACTTTTGGAGCTCCCCCCCCCCCCCCCCCCCCCCCCCCCCCCCCCCCCCCATCTTATTATATACCTTCTGCCACTGCTGCAGTGAATACAACAGCTCAATGATCTCAATTCATATTTGTCTTCCAGATACAGCACCATTACTCTATCAGAAGATTCAACAATATGATGTAGATCTTATACAAGTAGGTATGAAAAATATATATGTTACTGAAAATGGCAAGTACTGCAATCTTCACATAATGGTTCCCTTTTATCATAACTGATGGTCACAGTGGTGGTGCTGAAAGTATTGGTGATGATTTCATATAACACTACAGAAACCATTACTTCATATTTCATTCAATTCCATGATGCATGCATATGCTTGCTGCACTTCTACTTTAAAAGGACATATTTGGTTTGCAGAGTGCTGTACCAGTGTGAACCTCGTGGACTACTACAAGTACGTTAGCTGTGTTTTTAAAAGGCTGATTGCATTGGTAACTTTTACAATTGGTCTCAGAATACTCTACTGCAGGGTAAGTAGCGGGGGAGAGTGGAATGCTTGTCACTTCTATTCAGGGTCAAACAAGCGCATCGGATACGAAGAGAGCTGTGCTTAGTGTGTGGGATGTACCTACCAGACGTGGTGGTGCACATATGCCAAGCCTTCGTAAATAAACACCGGATCGGTTAATTCACATAATGGTTCCCTCAGACAATAACTGACGATCACAGTGACAGTATTGGTGATGACTTCACCAAGCTCTATAGAAACCATTCCTTCGTTATATTCCTTTCAACTCCATGATGCATGCACATGCTTGCTCCATGTACCTTATAAATACATGTAGTACATGTTTGCATTGGTTATTACTTGTAACGCAATGATGCTTTATCCACCTGCCAAAGAACCCAATTATTCTGATGACTTCACTAATGCAATACTTCAGTGCTCCCAGAACCAGCATGTGTAACCCACATCTGTGTTGTGAACTATGTTTAAAAGGTCAGTTCACTTTTACCAGTTAATAAAAAGTATCAGTTGCTGGCACAATACGTGCCAGGTTATGATGGAAACACAAAATACACTTGAGCCCCAAAATGTGTTTAGAGATGATTATGACAAGGACCATATTGCATTAGCATGCAAGAACAATGGTAGTCAAAGCGATCTATGTTATCAGTCCAACACTGCATGAATTGTGATATAGATAGGTATGGGTGAGTATGTCGGCATGATGTACTTGGCGTTGAAAGAGTTAAAAGACTGTTGGAGGTTGGTATACGTTCCGATATTGGTTTGCAGAGTACTATACCAGTGTGAACCTCAGTGGGCTCCTACAAGTACGTTAGCTGTGTTTGTAAAAGCAGGTTGGCATACGTAATGAACTCCACTTCCCAATTGGTCTCAGAATACTCTACTGCATAGTACTGTAGCTGGGAGAGTTGGAGTGCTTTTCACTTTTATTCAGGGCCAAACTAGGGCATTGGGTATGACATGGGTTGCATGGCTAGTGTGTTGTGGTGTGTGGGATGTACCAAACAGATGTTGTGGTGGTCATATGCCAAACCCTTGTCACATAACACCGGATTGATTAATTATACCAATTTCCTTAGCACTGTATTCTCAGATTTCACTGTACTGTCCAAAACATATTTTTACAATAACTGCAATTTTAAAATCGTAATAACCAAATGAAGTTGTCAGTACAATACACTCTGCAGACAATGCTACAAACACATATGTCCTATGAGTCTCTACTACAGTGCAGAGGTATATGACAGTACCATGACACGTATACTTCAATCGTCACCCAATTGTTCCCTGATGGTCAAAGTGGTGGTGCTATTGGTGGTGAATACATCTACTTCTATAGAAAGCATTGCTTGATATAATAATCTATTTCTGTCTGGCTCTGCCATAGACCCTGCATGGCCACAATGCAATAGTATAGGAGGTACTAAAACTCCAACAGAATCAGTGTTTCATTTGAACTCTGGTATACAATGTAAGAAATAAACATGGCTAGTGCAGTACAGTTGAGGAGGTACATCAGGTCCATATAATTGTACAACTTATTGCAGAAACTGTTGTGTCTGTTGCATTTATCTGTCTTTTGTACAGACAGTCCAAATAGCTGTATATTTGCTTGTACTAGCATGTTCATCGATTTTACAAAACATTCCTGGGGGTCTGGGGGCTTATGGGGAGCTTCTTGCTACACTCCCCCATCCCCATAGCCGGACAGGAGGAATACTATCAACAAAAGCCTATATCTGCCCTTCTGCCATCGCTGCAGTGAATAGAACAGCTCAACGATCTCAATTCATGTTTGTCTTCCACAGCACCAGTTACTCTATCAGAAGATTCAACAATATGATGTGATCTTATACAAGTAGGTATGAAAGTATATGTTACTCAACATGGCAAGTACTGCAATCTTCAAATAATGGTTCCCTTATATCATAACTGATGGTCACAGTGGTGGTGCTGAAAGTATTGGTGATGACTTCATATCGCTCTCGAGAAGCCATGACTTCATATTTCTTTCAATTCCATGATGCATGCATATGCTTGCTGCACTTCTACCTTATAAGGACATATTTGCTTGCAGAGTACTGTACCAGTGTGGACCTCGTGGACTACTACAAGTACGTTAGCTGTGTTTTTAAAAGGCTGATTGCATTGGTATACTACTTTCTCAATTCGTCTCAGAATACTCTACTGCAGGGTAAGTAGGTGGGAGATTGGAATGCTTGTCCTTCTATTCAAGCCCAAACACGGGCATCAGATACGAAGAGAGCTGTGCCTAGTGTGGTGTGGTGTGTGGGATGTACCTACCAGACGTGGTGGTGCACATATGCCAAGCCTTCGTAAATTAACACCGGATCGGTTAATTCACATAATGATAACTGACGATCACAGTGACAGTATTGGTGATGACTTCACCAAGCTCTATAGAAACCATTCCTTCGTTATATTCCTTTCAACTCCATGATGCATGCACATGCTTGCTGCATGTGTACCTTATAAATACATGTAGTACATGTTATCATTGGTTATTACTTGTAACGCAATGATGCTTCTTCCACCTGCCAAAGAACCCAATTATTCTGAAGACTTCACTAATGCATTAATTCAGTGCTCCCAGAACCAGATTGTGTAACCCACATCTGTGTAGTGAACTATGTTTAAAAGGTCAATTCACTTTTACCAGTTAATAAAAAGTATCAGTTGTTTGCACAATACGTGCCAGGTTATGATGGAAACACAAAATACACTTGAGCCCCAAAATGTGTTCTAAGATGATTATGACAAGGACCATATTGCATTAGCATGCAAGAACAATGGTAGTCAAAGCGATCTGTATTATCAGTCCAACACTGCATGAATTGTGATATAGATAGGTATGGGTGAGTATGTCGGCATGATGTACTTGGCGTTGAAAGAGTTAAAAGACTGTTGGAGGTTGGTATACGTTCCGATATTGGTTTGCAGAGTACTATACCAGTGTGAACCTCAGTGGGCTCCTACAAGTACGTTAGCTGTGTTTGTAAAAGCAGGTTGGCATACGTAATGAACTCCACTTCCCAATTGGTCTCAGAATACTCTACTGCATAGTACTGTAGCTGGGAGAGTGGAATGCTTTTCACTTTCATTCAGGGCCAAACTAGGGCATTGGGTATGACATGGGTTGTATGCCTAGTGTGTTGTGGTGTGATGTTGTGGTGGTCATATGCCAAACCCTTGTCACATAACACCGGATTGATTAATTTCCTTAGCACTGTATTCTCAGATTTCAGTACTGTCCAAAACATATTTATACACTGCAATTTTAAAATCGTAATAACCAAATGAAGTTGTCAGTACAATACACTCTGCAGACAATGCTACAAACACATATGTCATATGAGTCTCTACTACAGTGCAGAGGTATATGACAGTACCATGACACGTATACTTCAATCGTCACCCAGTTGTTCCCTGATGGTCAAAGTGGTGGTGCTATTGGTGGTGAATACATCTACCTCTATAGAAAGCATTACTTTATATTTTATTTCAAATAATCTATTTCTGTCTGGCTCTGCCATATATCTTGCAAGCCTTGAGGATGGCCACAATGCAATAGTATAGACGGCCCACCAAAACACCAACAGAATCAGTGTTTCATATGAACTCTGGTATACAGTGTAAGACATTAACATATCTAGCGCAGTACAGTTGAGGAGGTACATCAGGTCCAGATAATTGTACAACTTATTGCAGAAACTGGTGTGGTGTGTTGCATTTATCAGTCTTTTGAACTGACAGTCCAAATGGCTGTATACTTGCTTGTACATGTACTAGCATGAACACTATGACCATGGTAGCCTGGGTAGACAGAAGCAGATATGCATTGTCAGAACTATACACTGGATTCAAACTGTACATCGCAACAACAAACCAAAGCCTTGCTCCCTGCCACCATCGCCACTCCCCCTAATAGGGGGCATAGTGGGCATCATTCATTGGTTTGATCTGATTGGTCTTCTTGGAGAGATAGTTGAACAGTCTGTTGTGTTGTGTACTGTTTGATTATTAGAATGAAAGTGAAGGCATATCACCGTGGCAATCAAAAATATAACAGCATGTATTCCATGAAGGGATTCCACATTTCCATCATAGAAACCAGGCACATAATTAATCACGACTGAGCAGTGGACTTTGAGTATGTGAAAGTATAAATGACTGGTCTCAACAATGACAAGAAAATGAGAGTAGAAAAGACTGACTGCACTCTCTCGTTATGATGGGAAATCTATTAGTCAACCTAAATTGGTACATGGTAAGCTTATGAGATTATATTGATAGTGCTCATTTATTTTGACTCTCGAAACACACAATAGTATATTCCAGCTTTTCCTAGGATCACTAAACATATGACTTGGCTACATTCGTACAGCTGCCCTCCAGTCGTGTTTTATGCCTTTGCTGTGTGTTGCATGTGTGTTAGTCTGTGTACTTGTTGAGACAAATTATGTATGTTGTGATGATGAATAGAGTACATGTGTCTGTTTCATGAACTGCCTACACCTTTTCCTAGTAATGAGGAAAGGTATTATGTGAGGTTTTAAATTCAATTATCCTGCTTCAGGTACCAGGCAATGTATCAACATACATACACACACACACACACACACACACACACACACACACACACACACACACACACACACACACAAACACACACACAAACACACACACAATGTACACACACACAATGCACACACATACACACACAAACACACACAATGCACAAACACACACACACACACACACACACACACAACTCTTCTCTTCACAAACCTCTAATATGAGACTCTGGTGTCATGCACTGCAGCGCATGATGTTTATCTGTGTTTGTAACAATAGCGCAGGTTGGGTTCTTTTTTTCAGCAGGGGTGCCCAAACTGCACACAAAAACATCATAATTGTGCTGTGTAATTGAACAATAAGATAACAATTGTCAATGTAATCTAATGAACGTACTTTTCAACTTAAGTTGTTCAAACACTTGCTTACTGTTGAAACTTTGTAGTTTGATAATGGATGACTCTTTGAACGCCAAATGCATATATACATGCATTCTCACACAACCATATAACCATCTGTGTCATGCATTCAGAGTGTTGTGCTTATTACAAAAAATCACATTGAATACCATGTTGTACATTTACATACATGCAATTCAGTGACATGCATGTAAACCAGCCATGTAGATGGGCACTGAAATATACGCACATCTTGTGTGTCCATCATTACCTTGCACATACGGTTGTAACAAACCATACTTATTATGAACTGGAAAAATGTAGATGGAGGTGGAGTGAACTGGCATTTTAAACATGTTGTACTACACTAATGTGGGATACATATTCTACCTGTTCTGGAAATAGTGAGTCATCTGAACAAAGTGTTCTTCAGAAGAAACATACATGTAACTAGTACAGTTGTAAAGTAACCAAACATGTCATGAACTTATAAGGTCACACAAGTGCAGCAAACATTTGCATGCATGCATGCATTATGAAGTTGCAATTCCCACATTTCTTTCTTACACTGTCAAGTTGAACTCATAACAGTTGTGTGTATATGCATGCTTGCATATATGAACTAGCATAAGTGATGGGGTGCCTTTGTGGAGGGCTGCTTCTGGTGCCGAACACCCTGTATTGAAGGTTGAACCACGGAAAATGCATGATAGTCTCACAGATTGACTTTGAGTGTTGGTGTGGCTGTGTATACACTATACATGTTTCATGTTTGATTCATGTGACAAGCTTTGTGTGTGTGCATGCGTGTGTATGCACTTGCGTGTGAATTTGTATTGTTGGACGGTTGTAGCTCACAGGTTGTAAGGTGTTCATGTGTGATTGGAAAAATAGGGATAGCTAAATAGTCATGTGAAAGTTTGCTTCTGGTTGACATGTCACAGTTGTATGAAACGGTCCATTGGAGTTTACGTTAATTGAATGAAGCAGTTAGAGGATTTGACATATATGTTCATGCACTTAGGCACACACTTTCAATTGTTAGCTAGCTATTTCTGTCATTTGAGACCTCCTATATCACAGTGTTTCAAGCCAACAATGTGATGAAGTGTTGACTGGGGGTGAGAATTAAGCCATCTAATAGCTGTTGATTGGTGTTGGAGATGATATTGTGCCATGTGTAATTTGGTATATCAGTTTAAGTCAATCTAGGTGTCTGTGCGAGTGCATTGCTGCTGTACAAAGGAAGGACTACAGAAGGAGGTGATATCCACCTTCTGGGCAACACGCGACCCTAACACTCTGAACAACACACTGACATTCTAGCCAATTGCGTAATCCATGGCCAATAACATATAGCACCAATTTACAGATGTAGTAGCCACTAAAAAGCAGCAAACATCAGAACAGTATCCCATGGTTGCCCGTGTTTTTAATAAGTTGGCCAACACACGACCGTTAACAGACAATCAAACGCCAATAGTATGCAGCAACATGACTTTGTCTACTTAGCCACTTTCATAGCTTAAGGCTGAGTTTTGTTAATGGTGACGTGTTAGCCAGCTTGTTAAGAAAGGGGCAACCATGGGCAAAGGTTACTTACTGGTGGGCGTTAGTTAATAACTAATGTAATAGCTCACTATACTGTATACGTGTATGTTATTGGCCATGGGTTACACATTTGGCGAGAGGGTGAAAGCTGCATATGTTGGCTAGAATGTCAGTGGCTACAAGTTGGTCATTGCTGTGGGAGGGTGTGCAAGCTAGTGCATTGGCCACATGTAATCCGTGTGATATATTTATGTCACTGGCAGTCGAAGAGGGTGTCAGCTTTCATTACCCATGGGTCATCTGTGTTCAACACACCACCAAACAGAAGTGCAAACGGTTGTGTGAGATGACTGGAATCTGGCTGAACCAAAATATGTTCACTGGGCATGGATGAGGTTACATGTATGCCTGAGTATCCAGTTGTATGTGTGCATTTTTGAATACTGATCATGCAGCCATATAGTTACATCTATACATGTGATGCTTCAATTTCTAAATGAATAATGCGGTTCAATCTCATGCTCTATTGGTTACATAACTTAATGGAGCGCCTAAGAAACCCAGCTTCAAAAGAACTGCAGAGACTACTCACTTCTATAATGGCCATCACTTTAGTTCCCAGCATCTATTTGCATGTTTTGCCAATACAGAAATATTCGATATTCATATTGCAATCCTTATTGGCGCGCAGCCATTTTTTATGCTACAGAAAAGGGGCTACGTTAACTGTAGTTGTCCATACATTTTTTGTTATTCACTTGTAGATTATATATGATCTCAATATTTGTGTAAGCCAATTATTGTGGAATAAGTGTTTCCACATTGCGGAAAAATGTTCTTTGTAAACAACTCACACCAATTTGACATGCAAAAAGGCTTTTTCTCATCTGTTGATGACTAGAAAAACATTAATGGTTTAGATAAACAAATTCAAGCTATTGTATAATGGCACAATTAAATGCTCCCTCATGCTTGGTATACTATATGCGCTCTGATCGTGATTCCCATTGCACTTAGCATAGCTTATTGTTTGCCCAAAAGGGGGGTAGGCGACAGCCAGCCAGTCGGATGTGCGTAAGGGTGCTGACCCCCTACCTTGAGCCTGACTGGAACCAAGGGAAACGCTGGTCCCCATTAGGTCAGCCCCACCCCTTGACGCTGGTCAAGGTAAGGTGGTTAGGTCAGGTTAGAAGCCCGAAGGGTGCCGCCCAAGTGAAACCCCCAAATAGATTGATTAAGGGTGATTTGGTTCCAGGTAGTTGTGAGAGTACACATGAAGTGTGTGAATGTGTGTGCAGTGGAGTCATGGTGCTGATGCTATAGTTGCAGTGTCTGAAGGGCTTGTGAGTGGATGCCGGGTGTAGGTGGTGTAGGCAGCACTGCTCCATCTTCCCAGCCGCTGGATGGTGGATGGTGGGAGGCCTGCTTGTGCTGCTGCTGTTGCTGCTCCAATCCGGAGACTGTGTGTGTTGTATTGGGAGGTGTTGTACCCACCCCGGAGCAGTAGGTCTTTCAAGATGGCTCTCATAGCTCTGGAGGTGAGTGGGGCGGCCGGTGTGGAAGTGAAAAAGGGCTGCTCTTGGCGGTGCTGTGCAGTTTTGGAAGTATGCTCGCAGTGCCATGACTGGGCATGATGCACGATGAGTGTAACCCATGGATATCATGGTGCCTCTCCCGGTTTGGTCTGTTTTCGACTTCTTGATAAGGAAGTGAAGGCCCTCCTTGACCCAGGTGACATCGGTTTTGGTGGGGTGGAGTCTGGGGTCGAATCTGCCTCTGGTAGTCCGGGTGTACTCGCTAACCCTCAGGAACCCGAAAAAATCGAACGTGAGGGCTGCTTTCAGCATCAGCTTGTCATGACTGCTCAGTGGATCACTTTTCAGTAACTTCAGCAGTTGCTTCAGCATCGCAATGGTGAGAGGCAGTCTCTTAGGTCTGAGGTGGGCTGGGCCTTGGGAGCGTTGCATGCCTCTGATGGCTAGGTTCAGTGTTGGGTTGTTGTGGGCCGGACTGCTGAACCCACGGGTAAGGTGGAGGTGGGTGACGGCTGCCAGGTACACCTGAGTGGTGTTAGCCTGGAGTACTTGGCTGAGATAGGCAGCAAAGAGATTGATGGTGTGCTTGGACCCTGGAAGAGGGGTCAGATTGAACTGGGTGCAGAAGGCGTAGTACTTCCTGATCCCTGCCCTGTAGGTGGTGGATGTTGAGGGGGCCACGGCTCTGTGCAGGAGGTGTCTGAGGCGGCCTTCTAGAGCTCTGCCAGCTCCGGAGGTACGGCCGTGGGCAGCTGGTTGGCCTGGGGGGCAAGGGAAAAGAAGCGTGACATTTGATTGCGGGAAAGTGCGTCCGCAATGCAGTTCAGTCTGCCTGGGAGGTGCACCAGGGAAACTGTAAAGTTGTTTCTGGCTGCAATGAAGAACAGGGTTCTTAGGAGATCCATTATGCCAGGGTGTCTTGAAGACTGGTTGGTCCATGCCTGGACTATGGGCAGGTTGTCGCAATGAAACCTGATGCGCTGTCCAGTCAGGAAATGGCCCCAAGTGAGAGCTGCTGCCACTATGGCGAATAGCTCCTGCCACTGTATGGAGCGCTTGAGTAGCTGCTGGTGTGGCTGCCAGTCGCCTCTGAACCAGGCACCATCCAGGTAAGCGCCAAATCCGAAGGAGCCGGAGGCATCGGTGTACAGCTGGAAGGAGTCTGCATCCTTCCACTCAGGTGCTATGAACATCGAGATGCCATTCCAAGATGGTAGGAAGCTGTTCCACCATCGTAGGTCGGCTCTGGCTTCGGGGTTGAGGTGGATGTGGTGGTGTAGCTTCCTCACTGTTGTTGAGAGCTGGATGAGACGACGCAGGAACAGGCGGCCTGCTGGGACAACCTTGGCTGCAAAGGATAGTTTCCCGATGAGAGATAGGAGCTCCCTCTTGGTAGCTTTGCGTTTGCCAAGCCATGATTTGATCAGGGATGAGATATCCTGCAGCTTCTAAGGTGGCAATCTGAGCTGCTGCAGGGAGGAATCCAGAACGATGCCCAGGAAGGTGATGCAGGTCGCTGGACCTTCACACTTTTCCGTGGCCACTGGGATCCCCATCGCCTCGCATACCTGGAGCATGGTTGACATGGACTCCTGGCAGGTAGGTTGGTTTGGGGGGCCGACTAGGAGAAAATCGTCGAGGTAGTGGAGTAGGATTGCCCCGTAATTGTTCTCTAGGACCCAGTGAAGTGCGCTGGCAAAGTTGTCGAAGATGTTTGGGGCAGAGCGTAGACCAAAGGGGAGGCAGGTGTCGATGTAGTACTGCCCTCGCCAGTACATACCAAGGAGTTCCCATTCAGACGCCTGAATTGGAACCATTCTGAAGGCGGATCTCAGATCGACCTTCGCCATCCTGGCTCCTTTGCTGAATCTGCTAAGGAGGGCCATTGCGTCGTCAATGGTGGAGTAGTGGATGGAGAATTCTTCCTTGGCAATGAAGTCATTGATGCTACGACCCTCTGGTGCCGACAAGTGAACCCAGTGAAAAGTTCTTGGGCAAGAAAGGCCAAGAATCGGGCAAGAATGGCAAGATCTTGGCAAGAATGGCAAGATCTTGGCAAGACTCTTATGCCCTTGGCCAAGATAATTTTTCTCCTCTAATATTATTAAACAATATAATTGTTAAAATTGAAGAACTCATATCCAAACATAGTATTACATACACTTTAGTTCAATGATGTTCATAAATGTTGGGTTGCTTCACAATGATGTCAATATCACTATGCTTAGCTGGAATGTATACACACTTCTGATGTATTATTGCTTCAACTCGTACTGCTACTGCTTTGTTTGAAACAGATATTTTCTTTACTTTCTTGAAACATTTATTTAATGAAGGTATTGTTAGCATAAAATGGTCTTCTTGCTCTGACATGTACAGCTTGAAGTAAATTTTCTTCAACAGTTTCAAATTTGTCAATAATTGCAGTTGGTTCTTCATTAAAATAAAACAACTTTCCTGATGGACCCCATTATTGTATTGGGTCCTACTTGAAACATACATACTGAACTGTCTCTTAATTTCATTGGATTCTTTCTAGCTTGGTATGATGTATGTTTAAGCATATATGAATTACATGATTTGAGTCCATTTTCTGGAATTGTGAGCCCTGCATTTCTAAGGATTTGCTTTTCACTCTCATCCAATGTGATAGTTTTGATTTTTCCAACAGGTCCATCTTCAAAATAGTGAGATATTTTTTCAAAAAACCTTTTGGTCTTGTCACTTTCTTGATTTGATTTCATTACTGCATTTTTGTGCAATGACAAGCTAATTTTCATACAAATTGCATTGGTGAGACTAGGCAAGAAGTTTCTGCAGCCATGCTGGTCCCTTTTAATCATGCCATTCATTTTTTCAAATCCAAAACATGAAAGTGGGCCTAAATATAACTGCTGCACAGATGCACATAAATGTATGAGACTGTGCACATTAGGAGTACACATACTTTCTGGGTACAATTCTGGCATAAGATTGTAAAATTCAAGCAGCATCCTTTCTGCATCATTTATTAACTCCACTGAGAGGTTGGTGCCCAGCAGAATATGCATAGAACTTACAAGGAGTGCAAAATGATGAACATAGTCTGGTGGCAGATTGTCTTTAAGAATGGGCAATGAATAATACAGTAGCCAACTTCTGACTTCAGATGCTTTCCAAAAATGTGAGACGGAAATTGGGCAAGGAGATCATGGGGTGGCTTGATTCTAGAATCAAGCCACCCCATGATCTCCTTGCCCAATTTCCGTCTCACATTTTTGGAAAGCATCTGAAGTCAGAAGTTGGCTACTGTATTATTCATTGCCCATTCTTAAAGACAATCTGCCACCAGACTATGTTCATCATTTTGCACTCCTTGTAAGTTCTATGCATATTCTGCTGGGCACCAACCTCTCAGTGGAGTTAATAAATGATGCAGAAAGGATGCTGCTTGAATTTTACAATCTTATGCCAGAATTGTACCCAGAAAGTATGTGTACTCCTAATGTGCACAGTCTCATACATTTATGTGCATCTGTGCAGCAGTTATATTTAGGCCCACTTTCATGTTTTGGATTTGAAAAAATGAATGGCATGATTAAAAGGGACCAGCATGGCTGCAGAAACTTCTTGCCTAGTCTCACCAATGCAATTTGTATGAAAATTAGCTTGTCATTGCACAAAAATGCAGTAATGAAATCAAATCAAGAAAGTGACAAGACCAAAAGGTTTTTTGAAAAAATATCTCACTATTTTGAAGATGGACCTGTTGGAAAAATCAAAACTATCACATTGGATGAGAGTGAAAAGCAAATCCTTAGAAATGCAGGGCTCACAATTCCAGAAAATGGACTCAAATCATGTAATTCATATATGCTTAAACATACATCATACCAAGCTAGAAAGAATCCAATGAAATTAAGAGACAGTTCAGTATGTATGTTTCAAGTAGGACCCAATACAATAATGGGGTCCATCAGGAAAGTTGTTTTATTTTAATGAAGAACCAACTGCAATTATTGACAAATTTGAAACTGTTGAAGAAAATTTACTTCAAGCTGTACATGTCAGAGCAAGAAGACCATTTTATGCTAACAATACCTTCATTAAATAAATGTTTCAAGAAAGTAAAGAAAATATCTGTTTCAAACAAAGCAGTAGCAGTACGAGTTGAAGCAATAATACATCAGAAGTGTGTATACATTCCAGCTAAGCATAGTGATATTGACATCATTGTGAAGCAACCCAACATTTATGAACATCATTGAACTAAAGTGTATGTAATACTATGTTTGGATATGAGTTCTTCAATTTTAACAATTATATTGTTTAATAATATTAGAGGAGAAAAATTATCTTGGCCAAGGGCATAAGAGTCTTGCCAAGATCTTGCCATTCTTGCCAAGATCTTGCCATTCTTGCCCGATTCTTGGCCTTTCTTGCCCAAGAACTTTTCACTGGGTCTGAGTAGCATTTTATCAATTTCTTTCACCCTGTTTCCAATATAAAACTTTAAATGCAGTCCTTTCTGGAACACCCACACTACAACTCCTCAGGTATTCTTTGTACCGTTTTCGCTTATTTTTGCCAGTTTGATCGCTCATATTTGAACACAAATTTTGCGCAAGCAATTAATAGTTGACACGTAAAAAATTCTCACCACGTGTGCGTTAATCATGGCGAAAAGCAAGCGCACTGTAAAGCTACCATAATTTTACTGGAAATGGATGAAAAGGAGGCTGAAAATAGTAAGCGAATGCTTGTGGGTATACTAAACTGAGAATGTATGCATATAATGTAACTGCATGTACATGCACGCGCGTGCGCGTACAGTAGTGGCTTGCACATATATAGCGACAATTTGCATATCCCACATATGGAAAGTAAGCCCCATTCATTTTATGATTTGTATCGATATGCGCTCAACTGAGGTACCTGTTTATCATTACTCTAATTATACAGCTGGGCATTCCTTTTATACACTTACCATGGTATTTAATACTAAAGAGCTAGGTGTCTGTAGTGAATGTGTGATTGCATATATTGGATCAAACTGATAGCTGTGTTTTGTTTACTGTGATCATATATATTTCAGGTGGTCAGTAAAAAGAGATTGGGGGAAAATGAACAGACTGACTTGGGACGATTGCAGGTACACATACAACTCTTAGCACTGCTATTGCACATATTGTCTGCATTTATGTTTTTTGTATAAGAAAAAACTCAAAACAGACCCTCATGCTATGCCTAAGTTTATGCCTGTATTATTGTTCTCCCTTCCACCAATGGGTTGAAGCTGCAGGAAATTGGATTTGATTCCCTTAATTGAACACTTTTAAGCATTGCAGATATTTTGCAAAACCAGGGCACTGGAGTGGCAGCTAGTGTTGGTGGTACTGCACCACTCTCTGGTGCTGGGGCACTAATTGTAGATGCTATTTCACAGTCCTGTCACGTTGATGGTCTTGCTACATGCAGTGTTAGTGTACTTGGTGCTGAAGGTAAGAAACATGAATAAAGCTTGTAATGTATGTGCTTTTGATCTACATGTATGTGCATCAAATAGGTACAACTGTCCAAGATGAAAAAAGTTTCATATCTGTATGTATGTGCATTATTGTTACAGAATGTCACCTAACAGCAATTCCTTTATAGAAAGGTGGTATAGAATTGCTAAAGATAGACTCAACAGACATTGTAAAATATGGCCTTGCCTTATTGGACGCACTTTTTACGGATGAAGAGCAAGCAACACATTGCTACAAAGCGTCAGGAAAATCGAACAGTTCCAGTGTGTCAGCAAAACCACCAATGTCACCAGGAAGGGTGAAGACACTAGAAGGTAAGCAGTTAGACGTGATTACTTCATAATAGAATGAAACAAATTATTCAGAATGCATTGAAAAAAAGTTTGGATCAGTTGCAATGGCTGCAAGTAAAGATAAAATAAGAACGTCTCTGAACCAAAAATGCAGGGACAAACACAGGAAATTAGCAGACCAGTTAAAAAGGTAAAATACAATAACATATAAATGCATGTATGACATATGTTTGTCCTGTGCACAGTGACCCCAACTGACTAAACTTTTCTTCGTCATGTGAAACTTTCGATTTTCTGTATGTATGCATTATCTCATTGTATGTATCCGGTCCTCTTATACACATGTTATCAGTATCATATCAGCTATATCACAATGTATGATAATGTACACGTAGGCATGTGCTATGTATATATAAATGGATGCAATTCAAGATATCAGCATGGCCATGGGCAAAATATATGGGCAAGATCATGGGCAAGATCATGGGCAAGAACATGGCCATGGCCAAGATCATGCCATGAACTTGGGTAAGATCATGCCATGAACTTGGGCAAGATCATGACCAGATCTTGGCCGCCATAATCTTGGCACATGGGCAAGACACTTGCCCAAGATCTTTAATGATCTTGCACAAGATCTTGCCAAGATTTTGCCCAAGATTCTTGGCCAAGAACATTACCTTGCCCAAGATTCTTGGCCAAGAACTTCTTGCTGGGGAAGGATAACTCTCCATTTCCCGTTCTTTTTCGGAACTGCTCCCAGGCCGGATGTGCGGAGGTGTTCTAGGGGCCGTTGTGAGAAGGGGCCGAGGATGCGTCCCAGCTCCACCTCTTTTAGTAGCTCAGCGTCCACGATTTCGGGGTGCTGTAGTGCAGAGGTCAGGTTGCGTGCAGTGAAGGGGAAGTGAGGACCATTGTAGCCGGTGGAAACACCATTTTCGATGCCATTGAGCAGCCAGGAGACCCAGGCCTTGTCAGGATGTCCCTTTAGTTCTCGCTCAAAGGCTAAGCGTCGTAGTGGGGTGTAACCCCTGGAGTGCTGGTGCGGGGGCAGGACTTGGCAGAGTGCTCTCCACTGCAGCCAGTGACCCAGCACCTGTGGGAGAAGTTGCATTCCGTGCCCTTGGTGCATTTTCCATAATTAAACCGCCGGCAGATCTCCTCACCTGATGCTGTATGTGTGGCGTGCTCACCATGGTGACGGCTGCCAGTAGTGGCTGCTGGGTGCTGTGCTGGTGTCCCTGACGCCCCGATCCCTGGGTATGAAGACTGCTGCTGTCTTGTCCGAAGTGCCGGGTTGGTGACGCACCATACCAGCAGGTCCTCCTTCAGTACATCCCAGCGGAGGGCCTGTTGATTGTCTCTGGCTGCAGCTTGCCTGAACAGCTTGTCATACTTCAGGGAAGCTGCAACCGAGTACACCGAGAAGAGCTGGCAGATGATCGACTGGTATTTCACCAGCTCCAGTGCGGTGTTTGGATCCGGATGGCAATCAATATATTCCAGGCCTCGAACCAGCTGCCAAGGTCGCATACTTGGCGTCTATCCTTCCCTTTGCGCTTTCCCACGGAGAGCGAGGAAAGGTCGTCTACGGGGGAAAGGAGTTTATCAAAATGGGCATACTTACCCTTCTTGATCCTCTTCACTTCGCGCCTCGAAGGGGTAGGGACCATGATGGTGAAGGGAGCGTTCAGGCAGCTGCGGTCCCGCGACTTGGAGTGATGGTGCCTCTTGTGCCGCTTGGACTTCGACTTCCGCTTCTTCCTCCGTGCGTCGGAGTCGCTGGACTCGGGCGACGAACTTTCAGAGCTGCTGGAACTGCTAGAGCTGTCGGAGCTGCTGGAAGTGGAGCTGCTAGCGGGTGACGTAGATCGTGTGCGGCGTCGTTTCCTGGCGGAGGATTTGCTCTTTGAAGGGTGCTGGCGAGCCCCTTTTGAGGTGGCTAGCTCAGTGCTTATTGCACTGTCGTCGGGAGAGTGCGCTTTCTCGTGGGCGGTGACGCTGTGCATTCGACTTATCCGCGCTGCTCCCGCTGGGGAGCGGCGGAGGGTTCGCCGAGCTCGAGAGACTGCTGGTCGCTCAGGTCTCTGATGCTTTCGCCGAGTGCCGCGTGGAGGAGCCACGTCCTCTGCCTCCTCGCATGCTGCCTGGCCCAAGGAAAAAAACCTTGCATGTTCATGCATGTTTCATGCATGATATTGCATTGCATGCATGACGCAACTTGCCGGCACAACAACTCATGCATGATCATGCATGCATCAGGCATGGTAATCTTGAATGCAAGAAAGGAATCGGTTTAGACCCACGACAGCATGTTTCTATGATTTTTTTTTGATTCTAACTAAACAATATTAATAATCCTTGTCATTTGTAACTAGCATGAACCTTAGGACATGCATGAGCATGCATGTATCATGCATGATAATGTCTAATGCATCATCGATCATCTGTACTGCATGATTTACCATCAGTGCATATTATAGAAATGTTTACAATGGTACACACAGAAGAAGTATATTAGAATGCATGCACAATTGTACCATGCCCTATAACCTGTGTATAATTGATTTAAGATAATCCATCCTACGCTTACACACTTCTCTCCTTTTTCTTTATTGTCTGCATTCAGGTGACTATACAGCGTGAAGTTCTGCTTTACAGTTATGAGTGATGTCAGTGATCATGAAAGAAAAGTTGTTATACTTCATCATGCAAGCACATATGTACAATAAATCAATGATGCTCTTAAGTATTTGGTTGCCTAACAGCATAAGTCTTGCACTTTGTCTGAACTAATACAGCTCTTGTTATTATGTCACATAAAGGAATCAGAACAACATTTGATTCTTCAAGTACTTCAGAAAATAGATCATAAGCACCTAACATAACTTCATCCTTGTATATTTCAAGAACATCCCTACAGGCAGGGCCTGCTTTGGACAGCAATGACTGCGTCACTGAAAATGGTCTCACAATTGCACTAGGAGGATCCATTTTGACAAATGCTATAATCCTTCCATAATGAGTACTTTCATTCTCTTTATAGTAGCAAACTGAACTCTCTCATTTGGTGGACCTGCTACAATTTTGAGCATAATACAATGTTCCACTAAGCAATAGCTTTCCATATAAGTCATATCCTTCAACATTTTGCATAAAATATGTCGGTATTGTGTACATATGTTTGCCCAGTTCTTCAAACTCACTTGGCATGAAACGGCTAGAATCATTAATAAAATTAATGGCATCAGCATCCTCCTGCTCTACAAGTTTATGATGGACGAGCTGCAGCGTTTGCTGTACTTCAATGTTAAAAATTATCTGGTTGAAAACTTTATTCTTTGAATGTGACAGATTTTTGATGATTCCATTCTTTTTTTCACATCCAAAGGCAGAATGGGTCCACAAATGACCCCACAGGCGAACATAGTGAGTTAAATGTAGCAAAAGGTGAGCATTCATGGTGCAATGTTCCTCTCCATATAGTTCTGGTAGTAGGGAACAAAAATCCTTCAGCATTTCATCTGCAACTTCAATGTCACTTATTTTTATATCTTCTTGGAGAAGTAAATGAAAAGCACACACAAGAAGAGCATGGATCAAAGTTGAAATCATTAGATTCTGAGCTCTTGAAACAGAAACCTCCACATGACTTTACAAGAGCACCTAGAAGTATACAAAAGCATATGATGTACTGGAAGGCTCTGAGTTTCGTGTTTGGTTATTATACTATTCTCTTCCTTTGCTTCTTCATGTACTTCCCCTACTCTTCTATCATCATTAATGTAATAGGCTTTTGTGTGGTTTGATGTTTTTAACCAACAGTTCATCATTCGTTTTACAACCCCTTCTGGACCTACATGCACGTAATCGACAGGAATATTGTCCACCAGATGAAATCCAACAATATGCGATAGTGGTGATGAATTCAATATCCCTTGCACTGAAACACCTGTACGTTCAACTTGAGTTGCAAGATCACACATTTCATCATGTGTTCGGTGTATGTATTGTTCATTCGGAAGATATACACGTGAATTGTTGCTCAAACGTTTGCCTGGTGAAGGCACACTGGGCACCCACAAACTCCATTAAATTGTTTCAGGCCCATAACCGGGGCTTTAGCCACTGTGTCAAAAATGCCATTCAGTACTTTACCACGAATTGTCTTTAGACCCTCGTGAGTTTGGATTGATATTCCTTTGGAATACAGTGTATTAAGAGCATCTACAACTAGTTGAAAGAAAAAATTCATTGAAGGCTTAGCTGGGCCACACCAAATAGCAAGAAGCATAATATTGGCAGAGTTATAGCGAATCGAGGGGGGTAAATTTAAAATCACTGCATATACAGGCCAGAAGCTTATGGATGAAGATCTAAAAAGCGGAACTCCATCTGTAAATATACTGAGAGCTAGAATTTGTCTTTGCTTGGTACTTTCACCTCAAAACTAATTAATTAGTTTTGAGGTGAAAATACCAAGCAAAGACAAATTCACAGAAAGGTCAGTAGGCTGGGTCGTCAACAATATACATGTAAATTGATACAGAAGCACCATTCAGATGCAGCCACACCTTTGTTTCACCATACACAGCAGGGTTTTTAATATGCTTTTCTATGAATAATGCGGAGTGAAATTGCATTATTTGGTCACACAGCAGAATCTGATGTAGCTTGAGAACACGTACATGTATATGCATTTTCAATGAGTTTGACAGCCTCTCTGGTACCTTTTCATCACTATTTTCCCAAGTGCTTGGAGTCATCCAAGTCATCAGCAACGATTCGCGTCTCGTTAATTGTCATGAACGTGCACAACTTGATGCAAATGTGTAAATGTTACGTTAAGGTTTCGAATTTACACTTGACTTGCCCAATCGATAGCGATGCTTGATTTTTTTAAACGAGCGACACTTGTTCTATAAAGCGAACCGATTTTGTTAATGCCGGACACATTTTGTTGGCCAATTATGGTTCACCGGACTGATTTGCCAGCAAAATTGGTCCGGCAGTGCAGGATCCAATTTTGCACCCAGACGGGCCAATTTTAGCGTGACAAGTACTGGCGAATGCATTTGGTTGTAGCCACGAGAGATTTGCTGTTTGTAAATATTTATACTTCGAACAATACAGTAAAATCTAGGATGATGTGGTTAAGCCATGCATGCAAACTGGTATAATTAAGCAATCTGGTGTTATGTCACACACTTTGGCACCACCACAACTGATTAATACATTAATACGTTGTGGTAGCCTACAATGACTGTACATGGAAGGCATAGGACTGCGCACCGATAGCAAATAGGAATATATGGATCTGTATGCTCATTGAACTTTGTTGTCTATTAATGGCTAGGAGGATGTATTTCTGTGTGACACACACAGGACAGTCCTCTTGTTAACACCTCTTTGGTTAAAGGAAGAACTAGGAACATGCATATGTCTGTTTGTTTTTTGTTAGATGCATGCTTATTGTTATGTCCAGAGTTTAAAATTGTTTGGTTTGAAAAGACTTGCCTTTGTATGTGCATGGTGGTATCAATGAAGTGGACTTCATTTAGAGCGCTCCTTTGAATTTCCTGAGTAGGGCTTCATAAATTTGGCATGACGGGGTTAAACTATGGATGTAAAGGGTGTGGTCCTACTAGTGAAGCAAAAGAGAGTATTGCACGTGATGTGGGGGAGGGGTATGATGCTTTAAGAAAGAAATAAGGTACTAGTAAATAGTTTGCAAGCTTCTGTGTTGTTATAACTTTAAGCGTGTAGGGAGATTGGGTTCCTCCATGCGATGCTTAGATTACATTCACATACGCGCCTAACACACTAATCACGTGATCAGTGGCGGGCCATCCTTTACTTTACCCCCCTCTGTCTTGCATTTCTCTTCTCCGTTGTATACCGTACAGTTGTGTGACATACGTACATGTTTCAAGAACTTATTGTGAGTAACAATAAAAAAGATACATGTATACACGTATGCGCACTTTTATCTAAGGGTGGCATTCATGACATGGCTACACAATCTGGTTTTAAATTATTTCCCTTCACTACAATAGAGGACATTATAGGTCACCTGAGCCTGTGTTGCCTTACACCCAAACAAAGTCAGTCAAAATTGGTCATTGGGGAGGCAGTTACAAGAGGGGAGCCCCTGACCCAATTCACATACATGCTACATGATACGCACCACCAGGAGAGAGCGTATCATCTATGCTACAGGTAAATCATGCTGTGTCATGCTCCGATTTGAAATGGGTGGAAAGAGTGAATGTGGCAGTTCAACCAGATATTCATAGGTTCCTATGTGTCACATGATATCAGTGAAAAGAGTTCTTCAATGTCAGGGCTGGCATCCAGGTTCTGTTAACTTTCACTACACATGCGTTGGCAAGAATGTGTTGTACACACACACACACACACACACACACAATGCACACACACATGCACACACACAAACACACACAGCAGGCATAGAATTGTGTTGATAAGAACATCTGTTTTGGTTATGTGATCATGATTTAAGACATGATGCTTGTACAATACATTACAAGTTAACATTCAGGCAGTAAACATTCAGCATCAAGTGCTCCACAAGTACCTTTCAGCATGGCCTCCACTACATGCCCATGTCCTATGGCCTCCACTACATATCCATTTCCTGGATGGCCTCCACTACATGCCCATGTCCCATGGCCTCCACTACATGCCCATGTCCCATGGCCTCCACTACATGCCCATGTCCCATGGCCTCAAATGCCCATGTCCCATGGCCTTCACTACATGCCCATGTCCTTCACTACATGCTCATGTCCCATGGCCTTCACTACATGCCCATGTTCCATGGCCTTCACTACATGCCCATGTCCCATGGCCTTCACTTACATGCCCATGCAACCCCTACTACATGCCTCTTTCCTGACACATTTATAATTCATAGCAAAATAAAATAAAAGACTAAGTGTGTGCTGTTGGTTCAATTCTAGGATACCTAAAGGGCTTGGGGAGTATGGCAGAGCATTAGGAAGAGTGTAGCAGTATGGAGAAAGTAACATAGTATAAAATTCTTGTGTAAACAGGTAAAAGGGTAGTTATAAATGAGACAGGCATATAGTGTAGGCCATGCAGGCCATGGGACATGGGCATGACATTGCCAGAAATTTCGGACACCGATGACGAATGCTGATGCGGTATCGCCCACATCTGTTGATTCACCGTTCACGCATCCATTGAAATGTATGGAGTAAAAATGCATTTCTGTTTAGCAGACATCAGGATATGAGTATTTGTATGCATGTCATTACTTGCCTCAAAATGCATGTGTTTACGTTTGCTATCTGTACAATGTAAAGGAAAGAAATAATAAATTTGAGTGTAAGTGCATCAAGAAGGGAAAGCATGAAACATGCCGTTTGGCATACTGTGGTATCAGGCTATTATCTGAGTCAGTTAAGCACAAAGGAATAAGTCAATAAGATAATTTCATTAGTATTTCAATAATGCTTGATATATGACATCATTATTTCGATGGTACTAAAGATACTTGTTGATTTGTTGTCAAAACCGACGTCATCTTGTGCATGAACATACTGTACATTCGTTGCTCAATGCAGCTAGTGCGATATATAAACTTTTAAATACCTTCACCAACCATTGGAACCTAGTTAAATACTCGCTGAATCATGCTGATTCTAAAACCTATACAACACAAACACTTGTGAACATCGATACACTCAAACTATTTTGCGTTTGTTGTCTCGTATAATAATATTTTCGCTCTTTGTGATGTCCTTACAGTGATTTGTAGTAAGTCCCATTATTTGGTATGTTTTTAAGCGATACAGGCAAAATATTTCTGTTTATCCATTGTGTGGTTGTGATCTGAACGGGGGATGAGAGTGTGAACTGTATGAATTCATGTATAAGAAGCATACATTTTTATGCTTATACGAGAGGTACACGTATAGTATGTAAAGGTTTTCAAAGCTGATGCTTATACAGCAAAACATTTTATTGCACGATGGCAATGAAGGGACATCCATGAAGCACTGCAACCAAAGGCTTCAAACCACCTCCATACAAGTGGTGCACACTAAAGCCCTGCATGGGAGTTCCAGTGGCTGGCACAGGATCTCCAGACAGATTAGACATTTCAGTTGTTCCGGGTCTACTTGATTGTTGAAGCTGCTAAATGGGAAGACTTCAGAAACGTGGGTGTTGTGGTGCAATTTCTTTGATGGTTTCAATGATAATGGCAGTGGTTGCTAGATGGCCTATTCGATGTCATGGTGCTGACTTGATGCATCATTTGGGATCACATGCCCTGTGCATAAAGAAAACACAGCTTAGTACAAGCCCACACTGATATGCATGTTCCGACACCATGCATCCATGTTCCTTCCAATCAATGATTGCTGTTGAGCTGCAGCAAGTTCTGCTTGCACAAAGAGCAGAATGATAGAGGGTGGATGTCAGGGAAATCATTGATACAATGCTAGAGTTTCTAATAAGATATTCTACGAACTGTAAATATTGGTAGAAAATGTCCTCCTTTTCTTTCCTTTAGCCATTAAAAGGCTTCCACAGACTCTGTTACATTTCTAAAACTGGTCTCTTTGGGGCTCCATATGCTCATTTGCTGTGTGACCCAATAAAGCAATTCACATACAAAAGCAAAACTGTGTTGTGTGTGGTAATAAAGTGTGGCTTCAACTGATAGGTGCTTCTGTATACCTAAATGTATATAGTTGACAATGTAGCATACTGACCGTCTTGTGAATTTGTCTGTGCTTGGTATTTTTACCTTAACTATTTTGAAGGCAGCAGTGTAGAATATTGTGCCATTATACAATAGCTTGAATTTGTTTATCTAAACCATTAATGTTTTTCTAGTCATCAACACATTGATCAGATGAGAAAAAGCCTTTTTGCATGTCAAATTGGTGTGAGTTGTTTACAAAGAACATTTTTCCGCAATGTGGAAACACTTATTCCACAATAATTGGCTTACACAAATACTGAGATCATATATAATCTGCAAGTGAATAACAAAAAATGTATGGACAACTACAGTTAACGTAGCCCCTTTTCTGTAGCATAAAAAATGGCTGCGCGCCAATAAGGATTGCAATATGAATATCGAATGTGCATATGGTATTTCTGTATTGGCAAAACATGCAAATAGATGCTGGGAACTAAAGTGATGGCCATTATGGAAGTGAGTAGTCTCTGCAGTTCTTTTGAAGCTGGTTTCTTAGGCGCTCCATTAAGTTATGTAACCAATAGAGCATGAGATTGAACCGCATTATTCATTTAGAAATTGAAGCATCACATGTATAGATGTAACTGTATGGCTGCATGATCAGTAATAAACGTTATTCAAAAATGCACACATATAACTGGATACCCAGGCATACATGTAACCTCATCCATGCCCAGTGAACATATTTTGGTTCAGCCAGATTCCAGTCATCTCACACAACCGTTTGCACTTCTGTTTGGTGGTGTGTTGAACACAGATGACCCATGGGTAATGAAAGCTGACACCCTCTTCGACTGCCAGTGACATAAATATATCACACGGATTACATGTGGCTAATGCACTAGCTCCCACAGCAATGACCAACTTGTAGCCACTGACATTCTAGCCAACATATGCAGCTTTCACCCTCTCGCCGTGGTTCAACCTTCAATATAGGGTGTTCGGCACCAGAAGCAGCCTCCACAAAGGCACCCCATCACTTAACTCTTTGAATGCCATGCTAGTTCATATATGCAAGCATGCATATACACACAACTGTTATGAGTTCAACTTGACAGTGTAAGAAAGAAATGTGGGGATCGCAACTTCATAATGCATGCATGTATGCAAATGTTTGCTGCACTTGTGTGACCTTATAAGTTCATGACATGTTTGGTTACTTTAAAACTGTACTAATTACATGTATGTTTCTTCTGAAGAACACATTGTTCAGATGACTCACTATTTCCAGAACAGGTAGAATATGTATCCCACATTAGTGTAGAACAACATGTTTAAAATGCCAGTTCACTCCACCTCCATCTACATTTTTACAGTTCATAATAAGTATGGTTTGTTACAACTGTATGTGCAAGGTAATGATGGACACACAAGATGTGCGTATATTTCAGTGCCCATCTACATGGCTGGTTTACATGCATGTCACTGAATTGCATGTATGTAAATCTACAACATGGTATTCAATGTGATTATTTGTAATAAGCACAACACTCTGAATGCATGACACAGATGGTTATATGGTTGTGTGAGAATGCATGTATATATGCACTTGGCATTCAAAGAGTCATCCATTATCAAACTACAAAGTTTCAACAGTAAGCAAGTGTTTGAACAACTTAAGTTGAAAAGTACGTTCATTAGATTACTTTGACAATTGTTATCTTATTGTTCAATTACACAGCACAATTATGATGTTTTTGTGTGCAGTTTGGGCACCCTCGCTGACAGGTTTGAAAAAAAGAACCCAACCTGCACTATTGTTACAAACACAGATAAACATAATGCGCTGCAGTGCATGACACCAGAGTCTCATAGTAGAGGTTTGTGAGGAGAAGAGTTGTGTGTGTGTGTGTTTGTGCATTGTGTGTTTGTGTATGTATGTGTGTGCATTGTGTGTTTGTGTGTGTTTGTGTGTGTGTGTGTGTGTGTGTGTGTGTGTGTGTGTGTGTGTGTGTGTGTATGTGTGCTGATACATTGCCTGGTACCTGAAGCAGGATAATTGAATTTAAAACCTCACATAATACCTTTCCTCGTTACTAGGAATAGGTTTAGGCAGTTCATGAAACAGACACATGTACTCTATTCATCATCACAACATACATAATTTGTCCCAACAAGTACACAGACTAACACACATGCAACACACAGCAAAGGCACAAAACACGACTGGAGGGCAGCTGTACGAATGTAGCCAAGTCATATGTTTAGTGTTCCTAGGAAAAGCTGGATTATACTATTGTGCGTTTCGAGAGTCAAAATTAATGAGCACTATCAATATAATCTCATAAGCTTACCATGTACCAATTTAGGTTGGCTAATAGATTTCCCATCATAACGAGAGAGTGCAGTCAGTCTTTTCTACTCCCATTTTCTTGTCATTGTTGAGACCAGTCATTCATACTTTCACATACTCAAAGTCCACTGCATGCTCAGTCGTGATTAATTATGTGCCTGGTTCTATGATGGAAATGTGGAATTCCTTCATGGAAAACATGCTGTTATATTTTTGATTGCCACGGTGATATGCCTTCACTTTCATTCTAAAAATCAAACAGTACACAACACAACAGACTGTTCAACTATCTCTCCATTAAGACCAATCAGATCAAACCAATGAATGATGCCCACTATGCCCCCTATAAGGGGGAGTGGCGATGGTGGCTGGGAGCAAGGCTTTGGTTTGTTATTGCGATGTACAGTTTGAATCCAGTGTATAGTTCTGACAATCCATCTCTGCTTCTGTCTATCCAGGCTACCATGGTCATAGTGTTCATGCTAGTACATGTACAAGCAAGTATACAGCCATTTGGACTGTCAGTTCACAAGACTGATAAATGCAACACACCACACCAGTTACTGCAATAAGTAGTACAATTATCTGGACCTGATGTACCTCCTCAACTGTACTGCGCTAGATATGTTAATGTCTTACACTGTATACCACTGAGTTCATATGAAACACTGATTCTTTTGGTGTTTTGGTGGGCCTTCTATATTATTGCATTGTGGCCATCCTCAAGGCTTGCAAGATATATGGCAGAGCCAGACAGAAATAGATTATTTGAAAGGAAATATAAAGCAATGCTTTCTATAGAGGTAGATGTATTCACCACCAATAGCACCACCACTTTGACCATCAGGGAACAACTGGGTGACGATTGAAGTATACGTGTCATGGTACTGTCATATACCTCTGCACTGTAGTAGAGACTCATAGGACATATGTGTTTGTAGCATTGTCTGCAGAGTGTATTGTACTGACAACTTCATTTGGTGATTACGATTTTAAAATTGCAGTTATTGTACAAATATGCTTTGGACAGTACTGAAATCTGAGAATACATTACTAAGGAAATTGGTATAATTAATCAATCCGGTGTTATGTGACAAGGGTTTGGCATATGACCACCACAACATCACACCACAACACACTAGGCATACAACCCATGTCATACCCAATGCCCTAGTTTGGCCCTGAATAAAAGTGAAAAGCACTCCACTCTCCCAGCTACAGTACTATGCAGTAGAGTGTTCTGAGACCAATTGGGAAGTGGAGTTCATTACGTATGCCAACCTGCTTTTACAAACACAGCTAACGTACTTGTAGGAACCCACTGAGGTTCACACTGGTACAGTACTCTGCAAACCAATATCGGAACATATACCAACCTCCAACAGTTTTTTAACTCTTTCAACGCCAAGTACATCATGCCGACATACTCACCCATACGTATCTATGTCACATTTCATGCAGTGTTGGACTGATAATACAGATCGCTTTGACTACCATTGTTCTTGCATGCTAATGCAATATGGTCCTTGTTATAATCATCTTAGAACACATTTTGGGGCTCAAGTGCATTTTGTGTTTCCATCATAACCTGGCACGTAATTGTGCCAAACAACTGATACTTTTTATTAACTGGTAAAAGTGAACTGACCTTTTAAACATAATTCACTACACAGATGTGGGCTACACATTCTGGTTCTGGGAGCACTGAAGTATTGCATTAGTGAAGTCTTCAGAAAAATTGGGTTCTTTGGCAGGTGGAAGAAGCATCATTGCGTTACAAGTAATAACCAATGCAAACATGTACTACATGTATTTATAAGGTACACATGCAGCAAGCATGTGCATGCATCATGGAGTTGAAAGGAATATAACGAAGGAATGGTTTCTATGGAGCTTGGTGAAGTCATCACCAATACTGTCACTGTGATCGTCAGTTATTGTCGGAGGGAACCTTTATGTGAATTAACTGATCCGGTGTTAATTTACGAAGGTTTGGCATATGTGGACCACCACGTCTGGTAGGTACATCCCACACACCACATCACACTAGGCACAGCTCTCTTCGTATCTGATGCCCTTGTTTGGGCTTGAATAGAAGGACAAGCATTCTAATCTCCCACCTACTTACCCTGCAGTAGAGTATTCTGAGACGAATTGAGAAAGTAGTATACCAATGCAATCCACCTTTTAAAAACACATCTAACGTACCACAAGGTCCACACTGGTACAGTACTCTGCAAGCAAATATGTCCTTATAAGGTAGAAGTGCAGCAAGCATATGCATGCATCATGGAATTGAAAGGAATATGAAGTCATGGTTTCTCTAGAGCGATATGAAGTCATCACCAATACTTTCAGCACCACCACTGTGACCGTCAGTTATGATATAAGGGAACAATTATGTGAAGATTGCAGTACTTGCCATGTTGAGTAACATATATATTTTTCATACCTACTTGTATAAGATCTACATCATATTGTTGAATCTTCTGATAGTGTAACTGGTGCTGTGGAAGACAAACATGAATTGAGATCATTCAGCTGATGTATTCACTGCAGCGGTGGTCAGAAAGGTAATATAATACGATTGGGTGGGTGGGGGGGGTGGGGGGGGGGGGGGGGGGGGGGGGGAGGGGGGGTTGGTGGGGTGGGAATTTTTGTTTATTATAATTTTTTCAGTTTTGTGGTCTTTTTTTTATTTTTTGTTGTTTGTTTTTTTTTTGCTTTTTTTTATTTTTTTTTTGCAGTCCAGATATAGGCACATTAACTGTGTGCATAGTCTTTTGTTGATATATTCTTCCTCCTGTCCGGCTATGGGGATGGGGGAGTGTAGCAAGAAGTTCCCCATAAGCCCCCCAGACCCCCAGGAATGTTTTGTTAAATCGATGAACATGCTAGTACAAGCAAATATACAGCTATTGGAATGATCAAGTACACAAACGACGACAGAAAAATGCAACAGACACCCAGTTTCTGCAATAGTTGTTATCATTATATGGACCTGATGTCCCTCTCAACTTTTACTGCACTAGCCATGTTAATTTCTTACATTGTATACAAGAGTTAAATGAAACACTGATTCTGTTGGAGTTTTAGTACCTCCTATACTATTGCATTGTGGCCATGCAGGGTCTATGGCAGAGCCAGACAGAAATAGATTATACTATAAGCAATGCTTTCTATAGAGGTAGATGTATTCACCACCAATAGCACCACCACTTTGACCATCAGGGAACAACTGGGTGACGATTGAAGTATACGTGTCATGGTACTGTCATATACCTCTGCACTGTAGTAGAGACTCATAGGACATATGTGTTTGTAGCATTGTCTGCAGAGTGTAATGTACTGACAACTTCATTTGGTTATTACGATTTTAAAATTGCAGTTATTGTAAAAATATGTTTTGGACAGTACAGTGAAATCTGAGAATACAGTGCTAAGGAAATTGGTATAATTAATCAATCCGGTGTTATGTGACAAGGGTTTGGCATATGACCACCACAACATCTGTTTGGTACATCCCACACACCACAACACACTAGCCATGCAACCCATGTCATACCCAATGCCCTAGTTTGGCCCTGAATAAAAGTGAAAAGCACTCCACTCTCCCAGCTACAGTACTATGCAGTAGAGTATTCTGAGACCAATTGGGAAGTGGAGTTCATTACGTATGCCAACCTGCTTTTACAAACACAGCTAGTTCGTACTTGTAGGAGCCCACTGAGGTTCACACTGGTACAGTACTCTGCAAACCAATATCGGAACGTATACCAACCTCCAACAGTCTTTTAACTCTTTCAACATACTCACCCATACCTATCTATATTACAATTCATGCAGTGTTGGACTGATAATACAGATCGCTTTGACTACCATTGCTCTTGCATGCTAATGCAATATGGTCCTTGTCATAATCATCTCTAAACACATTTTGGGGCTCAAGTGCATTTTGTGTTTCCATCATAACCTGGCACGTATTGTGCCAACAACTGATACTTTTTATTAACTGGTAAAAGTGAACTGACCTTCTAAACATAGTTCACAACACAGATGTGGGTTACACATTCTGGTTCTGGGAGCACTGAAGTATTGCATTAGTGAAGTCATCAGAATAATTGGGTTCTTTGGCAGGTGGAAGAAGCATCATTGCGTTACAAGTAATAACCAATGCAAACATGTACTACATGTATTTATAAGGTACAAGTGCTGCAAGCATATGCATGCATCATGGAATTGAAAGGAATATAACGAAGGAATGGTTTTTATAGAGCTCTATGAAGTCATCACCATACTGTCAGCACCACCACTGTGATCGTCAGTTATAGTCTGAGGGAACCATTATGTGAATTAACCGATCCAGTGTTACTTTATGAAGGTTTGGCATATGTGGACCACCACGTCTGGTAGATACATCCCACACACCACATCACACTAGGCACAGCTCTCTTCGTATTGTTTGGGCTTGAATAGAAGGGACAAGCATTCCACTCTCCCAGCTACTTACACTGCAGTAGAGTATTCTGAGACCAATTGAGAAAGTGGTAAACCAATGCAATCAGCCTTTTAAAAACACAGCTAATGTACTTGTAGTAGTCCACGAGGTCCACACTGGTACAGTACTCTGCAAATCAAAAATGTCCTTATAAGGTAGAAGTGCAGCAAGCATATGCATGCATCATGGAATTGAATGAAATATGAAGTAATGGTTTCTATAGAGCGATATGAAGTCATCACCAATACTTTCAGCACCACCCTTGTGACCATCAGTTATGATATAAGGGAACCATTATGTGAAGATTGAAGTACTTTCCATGTTCAGTAACATATATATTTTTCGTACCTACTTGTATAAGATCTACATCATACTGTTGAATCTTCTGATAGAGCAACTGGTGCTGTATCTGGAAATTCAAACATGAATTGAGATCGGTGAGCTGTTCTATTCACTGAAGCGATGGCAGAAGGTATATAATAAGATTCGGGGAGGGGGGGGGGGGGGGGAGCTCCAAAAGTGAGGATAATTAAATTAATTATACAGCAGGGGGCAGATATAGGCTTTTGTTGATAGTATTTATCCTGTCCGGCTATGGGGATGGGGGAGTGTAGTAAGAAGCTCCCAATAAGCCCCCCCCCAGACCCCCAGGAATGTTTTGTAAAATCGATGAACATGCTTGTACAAGCTAATATACAGCTGTTTGGACTGTCAGTTCAAAATACAGATACATGCACCAGTTTCTGCATTAAGTTGTACAATTATCTGGACCTGATGTACCTCCTCAACTGTACTGCACTAGCTATTACATTGTATACCAGAGTTCAAATGAAGCACTGATTCTGTTCGAGTTTTAGTAACTCCTATACTATTGCATTGTGGCCATGCAAGGTATGCAAGATCTATGGCAGAGCCAGACAGAAATGGATTATTTGAAAGGAAGTAATATAAAGCAATGCTTTCTATAGAGGTAGATGTATTCACCACCAATAACACCACCACTTTGACCATCAGGGAACAACTGGGTGACGATGAAGTATACGTGTCATGGTACTGTCATATACCTCTGCACTGTAGTAGAGACTCATAGGACATATGTGTTTGTAGCATTGTCTGCAGAGTGTTTTGTACTGACAACTTCATTTGGTTATTACAATTGCAGTTATTGTATAAATATGTTTTGAACAGTACAGTGAAATCTGAGAATACATTACTAAGGAAATTGGTATAATTAATCAATCCGGTGTTATGTGACAAGGTTTTGGCATATGAGTGTAGCGCACTCACAGTCCCAAACAGACTACAAACTTTATGACAGTGTCTCCCCCTACGCATACAATACACTCAATTATATACCAGCCAACTATTGTTCTTTAATGCACACGGCACTACAGTTCTCGATAGTTCTGTCGTCAGGCTGTCGCTAGTAGTGTTGCTCATGCGTACAGCTGTTGCCATCGTTACACAGCTCCCCATCCAATGAAACTGTGTCCTCACAGTTTGTATGGGTATGAGCAGAATGAACAACAATGTGCCCATACCAATGTGGAGGATGTCTGTTCCGAGTTGAGCGACGCAACTGTTCTCCATGCAGGTTGAGGTAATTCCGGCTCAGCAGGTGGCTGTGGAGGCTGACGGGGTGCAGGGGCTATAAGTGGAGGTGTGGGTACATGTTCCTCCACTGCTGGCCCTGGCTCTGGCCTCCTAGTTTCCACGTATATGTATTGCTCATCCTGTAAATCAGCCATTGACTCTTGTGGCTCTTTGTTAATCTCCTCCCCTCTTGACTCCTGTTCTTCACTTGGTGTTCCCTTCTCCTCCTTCTCCTCCTCCTCCTCCTCACTTGGCTCCTGTTCTCCAGGAGGTGATGCCTGCAAAAAGGCGATTGTAATGCACAATTAATCTTTTTCGCGGATGCGCCAGACGTCGGATATCATAAGTCACTTCACCCTTTTTTTTTAATACTTGATACGGTCCTTGCCATGGTCGATGAAATTTGGGAGACTTTCCTTTTGGGACAGCAGGGGTGTAGAGCCATACATGATCTCCTTTCCGGAAAACACACCGCGTATTCTCCTTCTGATCGTATCCAGTCTTCTGACGCTGCATGCCTTTCTGTGCATTCTGTCTGACGTACTGATGCACCAGCTGGAACCTTTTCTTCAGATAGTCTACATATTCGACCCCTTCCTGCAGGACCTGCTCAGTACTAACTGGTAGATTGAACATCAAATGCTCTGGCAGCACCACCTCCCTCCCAAACATCATCTCAAAAGGTGTTACCCCATTGGTCTCATGCATAGACGTACGGTAAGCAAACATCAATAATGGCAATTGCACATCCCAGTCACGTTCAGCATCAACAACTGCAATGCTCAACAAATTTAACAATGTTCTGTTGAATCGTTCAACTAACCCATCCGATTGGGGGTGATATGGAGACGTGCGAGTTTTTCGAATTTGAAGAAGGTCACATATGTTTTTAATGACCTTACTTTCAAAGTTTCTACCTTGGTCTGAGTGCAATTGCTCAGGCACACCAAAACGACAAATAAATTCATTCACCAAACATTTAGCTACAGTTATTGCCTCCATGTTAGGTATTGGGTAGGCTTCCGACCATTTAGTAAAGTAATCTGCAATAACAAGAATATACTTGTTGCCTCTCGAGGTTTCAGGTAAGGGCCCCATAATATCCATCGCCACACGTTGCAGCGGCCGTACTGCAGGGTCAAGCTGCAGGGGTGCACGTAGTTTTGCAGGTGGAGGCTTCCTAGATGCACAGGATAGACAACCAGAACACCAAGCAGCTACATCTTTGCGCTGCCCTACCCAATAAAAACGCTCACGCACCTTTGCAAGGGTCTTGCTAGTTCCAAAATGACCTCCCCTTATTGAACTATGTAAGGCTTCTAATAGCACCGGGACCAGAGTAGGAGGGAGAACTAACTGCAACCTTCTATGAAGCCCCTTGCAGGGAACATCTTCCCACCGCCTATATAACACCCCATTCTGCAAAACCAGATATGAAGACTGAGCCCACAATGCTTGGGTATGCGAAGACAGGTGCTTTGGAAATACCCGAGGGATACTATCATTTTCCATCCATTGAATAACTTGCCCAATGCTGGAGTCCTGTCTTTGTTCCTCAGCAAGTTCATCCAGAGTCCAACATGGCAGCCAGACATCCGATTGCATCGTACAAACCTGCGGAAATGATAACTGACACTGAGGGCAAGGCATACGGGACAAGGCATCAGCGTTGGTATGCTTAGTACCAGGGCGATGAACCACCTCAAAATCATATTCAGAAAGGCATTCCAGCCATCTAGCCACTTGACCCTCTGGTTCATGGAAACTCTGCAACCACCGCAAGGAAGCATGGTCTGTCCGCACTGTAAAACGCCTGCCATACAGATAAGGGCGAAAATGTTTGATGGCCCATACTAAAGCAAGCATCTCACACCTTGTAGCACAGTACTTCCTTTCAGCTTTAGACAGGGACCTGCTTGCAAAAGCAATGACACGTTCCACACACGATACATACTGTGACAGAACAGCCCCAAGCCCCTCCCCACTAGCATCGGTGTCCACCATAAATGGCTGATTGAACACAGGGTAGCCCAATATGGGAGATGTTACCAGGCGTTCCTTCAACTGTAAAAATGCAGCGTCACAGTCAGATGACCAATGCCACACATGGCCCTTTTCAGTAAGCTTTACTAAAGGAGCAACTATAGCAGCAAAATTTCGGACAAATCGTCTATAATATGACGCTAACCCCAAGAATTGTTTCAAATCTTGCAGACAGGACGGAGTAGGCCAATCAGCAATACACCTTGTTTTTTCTGAATCAGTCTTAATACCATGCTCTGACACTACATGCCCTAAATATTTGATGAACTTTTGCAACAACAAACACTTACTGGGTTTTATTTTCAAACCAGCACTGTAAAAAACGCGGTGGTTATAGCCCACTAAAACCTTACCCCACCAGCGTTTTTACTGTCCCACCGACGATAAGCAGTGGACAAGGCACACCTTGAGCATGGTGGAACGGGAATATTGTCGTATAATTGGAGAAGAAAATCAACGAACTACATGTAAATGTAAAAGAGGAAAAATGGCATGCATATGAATCGAACCCGGGATCATTCATCTGCAAGCCTCTTGTATAACGCTTCAGCCAACTTAGACATACTGAATTATTCTGGTATTCGCTGGATTTATACCTTCCATGAGCTATA
This sequence comes from Ephydatia muelleri, assembly GCA_013339895.1. Lineage (NCBI taxonomy): Eukaryota > Metazoa > Porifera > Demospongiae > Spongillida > Spongillidae > Ephydatia > Ephydatia muelleri. The sequence continues at coordinate 337,227 of JABACO010000035.1, read as the reverse complement.
CTGTCATGTTGTTAAATAATATTTATGAAGAAATGCGTTGCACCTTTGTGTCACTACTGGGGACTAAGCTAAACATTTATCAAACCCCCCCCCCCCACCCTTCCTGTACATGTGTCAACAAGGCATGCAGTGGAAGCCCATGCATTCGCTCCATTCTGCAGTCACTCTACGCATTCTGTGACACTTGACAGAGTACAGAAATTACACAAACACACCCGGGGTTTTCCCCACACATGTCTCACTGCTGGGGACTCAGCCATACATTTTTCAACCCCCCCCCCCCCCTACCCTTCCTGTAAATCTGTCAACATGGCATGCAGCAGAAGCACATTCGCTCCATTCACAGTCACCCTATTTATTCTGTGACACTTGAAAGTGTCCAATAAATTATACCAACACACCAGGGGTGTTCCCTACACATGTCTCACTGCTGGGGACTGAGCCATACATTTTTCAAACTATCCCTACTGTTCCTGTACATGTACATGTGTCAACAAGGCATGCAGTGGAAGCAATGCTATGATAGCAATGACTCCCATACTGTTGTATACATGTATGTATGTATAACAAGTGTAGACCTAGAACAAGACAAAGTGACAGTGTATTCCTGTTATGCCCACCTTCCAATTTGTCAGTGAAACAAAGTTAATAATGTGTTCAAAAATGTGATACTGAAATTGCTAATACTGTTCAAACTATGTGATGCATATTTAGGAGGAGGATATTTAGTTGAAACCTACAGTGTAGCACGCTCTGGCATTGCAGCAAACTAAGGTGAGGCTAAATCTGGTAGATGCTTGGTTGACTTACTACACTGCAATTGCAAAGCCAGATGAGCAACAAGCCAAGAAATACAACCCTGAGCTTTTATACCTTAACCCACCAAAGGGCATGTGGATCGAACCTAACTCTCTGAACTTGGGATCATTTGCCTTGCGCTTGCGTTACATTGGCTTAATCCAGCTGCTGACCCACTTTTTTAAATGGACATTATACTTAGCAGCTGTGTATATTGTTGGTGGTACGCAAGTATTATTTTAAAAATCATTATTTAAGTGTACTATTTAAAGGTAAAGGCATGGAGATGGGGATAGCCACACTTTAGCTAGATTAACCAACTGAGCAAACCACTTCACAGCTTCTTGACCCCAAGCAATATAGGTCTCAACAACCAAAGGGGTACAAACCCATCATTACTATTATTATAGATAGACAACTCTCTTATAACATAAAAACAGCAATACACATACCCACATAAACTTAGACGAAAATAGTTCAGTGAAATGAACACACATATAACCACATCAAGGAAAATGGGGTAGGCCTGCTCCATCATCCATGCCATGTCCACTTCTCCATTTTACCCTGGATCCACGCAAGCAAAGGTTTGTTGCACGTACAACCATTCTGGCACGAACCCCATCCCATTACTTCAGAATGTGACTTCTCCAACTTCGTTGTAGTTAATTTTAAAACAATAATAACATAATATTTAATGGCTATTTAAATTTTTTAAGCATAGAAATATTTATACACATATACATACATACATACATACATACATACTGAGACACACTAGCTATGAAAGTTACGATGATGAAATATCCCCCTCCTGAAGGGAACATCCACATCGTAAGAGGAGGGCTCGGGCATTGGCTCGTACAAGAGTCAAATTAAGGCGGCCGTACAGGCTGCAGACAACCTTGGACTTGGGGGAGTTGGTCCTTGTAGCAAGGTATGATGCGAGCCGTGAAAAAGCTTGCACCGCTTCGCTGCCCCAAGCTCCATATGACTCGGCCACAAGGGGAATACACGTCCACCCCAACTCGGAACACTTGGCATAATTGGCAGAGTGCTTCCTTAGCTCAACGGCAACCGCTGCTGACCCTGCTGTGCGACCCGCTTCAGAGATAAAGGTAGGGTTAAGCGGAGACACCACAGTAAGGTCAAAGACAGCAGGCTTGCCACAGAGCCAATTGGAAGCTAGGATGTCAGCAGGGCGTGTGTTCCGAAGCTCATGTCCTAGTCCACTACCAGCCTCCGCCTTGGCGCTTATGCAGGCACGATGGCAGGTCTGAAGTACTACATCCCTGAGCTTGTTGTGCCTGGATATAGCATCACCACCTCTCTTACATGTTACTGCATGGTGGCCTAGGGGATCCAAGGGATGTTCTGGACACAATGCACAGGGAGGTGAGCCAGGTGAGGTATTTAGCCCGAGCCACCACTTGATGGCCATTTGGTGCTCGTTGGGGTCTAGGCTTAGACCCAGGCCTGGAGATGGTACTACAGAGAGCCAAGCGGAGGCATGGGGAGAGGACACAGACAGGAGACGAGCCTTGTCAGCCACAGAACTCTGGGAAAAAAGAGAGTTAAATTGAATGTTTTCTAATGCAGCTGATAGAGTGTGTTGTCGGCAAGGAGAAGATGTAAGACTGTTAATATCAATTGCACTCTCAGGGGGAACACACCTGTTGTAGGAATTGACCGCATCGGCCAGGAAATTATCTGATGGTGAGGCAAGGCCTGCAGTACTGATGGAGGCGATAAAGGCTGCATTAGAGTGATGAGCCAGTGAACGAAGCCCCAGGCCACCTCTACTTAAGCTCAACTGGGCCTGCATCCAAGAGCTGTCAGTAGTGTCAATAGCTTGGCACTCTGTGAAGGTGCATCTGACCTGCTCATCAAAGGCATGCAGCTCATCCAATGCCAGGGATGGGGGAGTGGAACGTGCAACATGGACCAATTTGGTAAACCCACCACACATGCATAGCAGAATGAGAGCAATCTGAGGATCACATGACCCGAGCTTCACCAGGGAGGATAGCAATGTGGAGGCAGCAGCACGTTTAGAGGCAATAAATGATGAACAAAAGGCAACCTCCCCTATGGGGGCTCCGAGGATGATAAGGTTGGGTGTACAAGATTTGTTCATCTGAGATAGGAATACACTGAGGTCACCTTGGCCAAAAAGCCCGCATTTAGATGGATTTAAATGGAGCCCCAATGAGGGACCTAAATCTTGAAGTAGGCATACAACATGCTGGACAGAGGTGATATTAAATTATAAATACGTACACAATATTAAATAAACACACATAGCAATAGCGATGACCAATGAAGGTCCAACTCCTGACAGCTAGGCTATTGCACAGGTCTTCACCAAAGTGAGGATAATAATGATTTTTTGTGGATGGGGCTGGGCCTCGTAGGAACGTAGACCAATTTTACATACAGTTACGAATAGCTGATAGCACTCACCAATATGTTTCAAAACGGATGCGCTGCTGGTATTCCCGCTAAACTGCTCACAAAGTGCACAAGTGAACATGAAGATAGTTCTTCCGCCTTCATACCCTTCTCTCAGGTTCTATTAAATAAAGAGCTTGCGCATGCGCGGTATATTTGCACATGTTTTTATTTTTTTGCTGTCGTGCGTGAACTTCAGCTACTATAGCAGGTGAGCAATAAGGTTGTGCTTGTGTCTTGCATCGAAAGAGACAAGAAGTTCTCCATTCCCACCACAAAGGAGCAATCGGACTTGGAATTTCTTCAACAAAAAGTTTTTCACTACCTTTCGAATTCGTTGAACGCAAGACCACGCAGTTACGTGTCTGTGCTTTGATGAAGAATTTGGTGGCGAGTTCGTTGACACCTAGGATGATGCAGTTTTCGGCTGTGGTTGTCGTTCCACTGGCACAAGCAACACATTTCAGCGGCTACGAAACAAAGGTGAGTGTTTTTTATTACTCTCAGAGTTTAGCATTTTGACCCTTCACAGAACTGGAGGCTACGGAGACTAGGACATTGAATCATCGCGCAGTATCGTATCGCCGTCAGGCGTTATACGCATGGACTCCCAACGTCAGTGGTATTCAAACGCGTGAGAATTCACCTAGTGTATATGACATTAACGCGCGCTACTTACTTACCCAGCGCTAGTGCCTTTTAAAATCTGTGGCTGCTAGAATTCACTGCTCAAGCGTCTTGTGACATAGAGGCAAGCGTGACTTTACCCAACGCTAGTCACATACCAGTCTGCAGAAGGGTAAGTCCTCAAACTTCATTTTGTTAACTTTATTGTAACAACAGAATGAATGCCTTCCCATAGTGAAATGAAAAATCGAACGACTTGCGCTGAGGAGAGCTTGTGTATTGAACAGTGAAAAGTTTTACCGGTGTTCAGACCAGGCAAGCTCTTAAATTAAATTTGGGATGTCTTAAATTAATGTACACTTCTTTATTAGACGTGGATGCTCATGCTGGTAATATTTTTCTGAATGGAGTGAAAGAAGCAGCAGGAAGGAATGCAGATTAATGTAGGTAATGAAAACAAATCCAGTGTGTTCTTGACAGCAACTTCCACTCCCAGTTTATGCCCTTGTGCTGCTGCTTGATATTCTTCAGGATCCTGGAGTACATGTTACATTTACAGTGCAAGCAGACCAGGCAACCTTCAGTGGCTCTTTTAATGGCATCTTGGACTTTTGCAGAGCACTGGGACTCTTTGAATGTACTCTGTATTAATTTTGTGCACTTATGATTCTGATTTAAAACTGGTTAGAGGTTATTAAAGTTAATTTTGGTATGCAGTACTAATGTGGGGCTATATATAGCACAAACCTGACCAAATCTAGTGGTGTTATCACACAAAAACTCGTGGGTACAGGCCTCTTCAACTAGTGGGTCATACCACTCAAAAAGAGAGGTGGGACTGACACACCTCAGATGGTGTGCCAGTTGGGACAACGCTAGCACACCAAATTTGGTGTGATGAAGCCACCAAATTTTTTACAGTGAGCTTGTTTCAGACGATCAAAGATCTCTCGCAACCTTGTGAAATGCTGTTGGACTGTTGCACTGAAAATCAAGATATCATCCAGGTAGATAAGACATGTGGTCCAGTGGAGTCCTGCTAGCACTCGCTCCATTAGACGCTGAAAAGTGGCAGGAGCATTTGTAAGACCAAAAGGCATGACACGGAACTGAAATAGACCATATGGAGTAACAAATGCCGTTTTCTCACGATCTTCAGGTGCCACCTCAACCTGCCAGTATCCGCTTGTAAGGTCAAGGCAGGAGAACCACCGTGCAGACCCCAGGACATCCAGTGTTTCGTCAATGCGAGGTAGGGGTTGTGCATCCTTCTTGGTCACAGCATTTAACTGTCTGAAGTCCACACAAAATCTTGTGGATCCATCCTTCTTTTTGACCAACACTACTGGGGATGACCATGACCCCTGACTAGGTTCTATCACCTGTCTTTCCAACATGCCATCCAGCAACTCTTTCACTTCCTCCCTCTGATGAAAAGGCAACCTACGCCCTGACTGTTTAATTCCTTTATGGTCCCCAGTAACAATGTGATGGTAAACTAAATCTGTTCTCCCTAGATCACCCTCATATTGTGACAAAATACCACTATACTTCAATAACAGTTGTTGTAACTCATCCTTCTCATTGTCCGTAACACCTTCTGCCACCTTATCGACCAACTGCTTGGCAATGCTCTGAACACTAGTGTTATGGCTCCCCTGTGTAACCACTCCAGCCGAGCATGCCATGCTATTGTGTTCATCCAAAGGATGCAGTGTGCCTCCCACCTCCTGCTTATGCAGAACAATAGGGAAAGAAGAAGGATTAAGCAACTGGACAAGTACTTCTTTTGACCCCTTACTCACAAATGAGACAGATCTAGCCACCATCAAGCCATGACGTTCCATGAATGCAACATTGGGTTCTAACAATACAGAACCATTTACACCACACAGGCCACCATTACATGCAGCAAGAATTCGCATTTGAGATGACCCAGGGACCTCCACGTGCTCAATAAGTTGCACATCACAAACCCCAACTGGTGATCGACTTTTCCTATCTGTTTCCATGCTTAATGCCTCAGTTCCTGCTACAAGTACTCCAGCGCCTAAATCTAGTTGACAATTAAACTTGGAAAGAAAATCAGCTCCGATCAAGCACTCTTGTGTCAACTGACTAGCAACTAAGACTGGGAAGTTAGTATGTATGCTACCAATATGCAAAGGCAACTCAACTTGACCCAACAAGTTCAATTGTTGCCCATTTGCTGTAACCACAGGGTGGTTAAGATCTTTTAGATGGTAACCATATCCTCCACCTTTTAATACATCCCTCCATACATCTTCCCTGATTAGTGTTACCCCAGAACCCGTATCAATGAGCATTCTAGTTAGTCTCCCTGCCACCTCTCCCTGAATCATCATAGATGAGCTTACAGCTTGCACCACACCTCGTCGTTTCAAACAATCACGCTGAGCATGCCCAAGCTCACCGCATTCCCAACACTTTAACTGCCTTCTTCCGTGTGCATTCTTTGGACAATCCTTTCTTACGTGTCCACGAGACTTGCAATTCCAGCACACCGGCCCCGTTTTCTCCCGTTCTTCACTATTATCTACTCTTCCCCGCTGCCCACCTTTCAGCTTCTCAGATAACCTTTGTACTTCTCGTCTCAGAGTCTCTACTTCGCTTCGTTCTCTATCTCGGCGTAAAGTAGCTGTAAGTACACGGCTGTTTCATTTCATTGAAAAGTGGGCAAAAAGGCTACGCCCCTTGATACGAAATTTTTTCATAGCAACGGACTTCATTACAACCCTAGCAACACATCCGTTCTTGTGAATGGACCTTTTTATAGAGCGCGTTTTGTTACAGTGCCAACGTTGTCTGTAGTCGGTTTCTACGATGTCTACTGGTATTAATAATGTGAATCTCTGGCGCTATCTTTCAATCCTGAGAGCTGCATAAGCCTGCAAAGCCAGAGTGCGATTTTCGACCCAAGAGGATAAAGGTGGCCCTGCCAAAGTTTCCGCCCTTATAAAGTACCTTGAAACTTTAACAGCGTAAAGACGGTACGTTGTTCGTTCATATTTTGATGTCAACTGGTGGTGCCGCGTATTCTACAAGAAGTTGTTAGCCTTCAGAATATTGTGTGTTTAGCGCGATCACCCGCGTACGACGACATATTCAGATAGTGTGTTTACACAAATGTTCGAGAGCAGCCTATATCTATACAGAGGATTAAAAATAGATCTTAGCCATAGTCACACAGACTTTTGCCTTGTTGGCTTTGGAGGGCTTGCACTCTTGATGCGAGGGGAAACCTTCAGGTAGTGGTCCTGCATGATGCACCTGAGTCTCTCAAGGGAGTCAGGAATATTTTTATAAATGGACCCAAGGCTGTTAAATTGGGAGTGAATAGACTCGGCCCCTTGTTCTCCCATGAGACCACATCCTGCATGATGGTGGCCAATCCACTCCTGCATATGGCATTCAAGCAAATGCATTTTCACACTCCTGCGAACTCCCTTAAAGTTGTTATCAAGAGTGGTGAAGAAGTCCCTGATAGCTTCACCTATGTAACAAAAACACACCAATAAGTGCACATTTATTTATATATCTTAGGAAATAATGAATTACCCAATTGCTCAACATTCCATTGTGTTACAACTGTGCTGTCATACAGTGAATGGCACCGACCAAACTTGGATAATATGGAATGGAATTTGGTGTACACCTCATGTACTTCAGGAATAAATACCCCTAAGGTATGTGCTGTCTTGAGTACTGAAGAGCACAGCATCTCCACATTAGATGGCTATGTATACAATAAATTTGACCATCCATGTAGCATTATTGTAATGTGTCTTACCTGCAGAATTTTATGTACATGATTGCCAACAAAAATGCCCCCAAAGTATTTCTGCCGGTGGACACCAATAGCATCTAAGCTTTCTTCTATTCCCTTGACAAAAGGACCATCATTTAGATCAAATTCCTTCTTCAAAATCTCCATCAGCATATTCAGCCTTTGGACCTGATTTAGTAGCATGCAAACCAGAGTGGATGCAAAGTTGAAAATTAGTATATATGCCATACCAGCATTTGGACTTTTTCACTGGTTGCTTCAAAAAGCTCCACAATCCCTCTAAGTTCCTGGTCACAATTGGCATGCACCATGGAGCAGTATGTGAGCACCTGTTGTAGTGTGTCTTTTTCTTCTTCTGCAGACTGCAGCTCTTCTCTAGTTTTAGCAACATCAGCAAATGTGTTGCAATACATAGCAAACATTGGTCCGCCATTCAAGCTGCCTTGTTGTAGGTGAGCATATTGTAAATCCAGTTCATGGCATGCATTTTGGAACAATAGCAGCAACTTCTGGAAAATTCCCTGTGTCACATGCAGTCCTGGAATGCAAACCTACAATGTACATGTAAAAGAAAGCCTGCAGTGATGACGGAGCTACAATTATATTTTACCTCTGTGAGTTCAATGTTAAAGAAAGGTTCTTGAATGCAGTTATGGTATTGCTTCGCTTTCTTCAGGTTTCCACCAGACTCCACAAATCTCTGATGATCTCTGGTGATGGACTGCAGTGATCGTTTTGTGAATATTCTACCACTTGTTGGCGAAATAAGGTCATCAAGTGTGACCAGACACCACAAGCAAGGGTATTTTCCTATTTTATAAGACATTAAGTTAGACATGTTCTCATTGGATCGCATGCATACCAGATGCTCCAGAAAGACCATATATGCTGGACAGGAACTCATAGTCCCCACTCATAAATGTGCGAAGGGTGTAATTCCTTATGATAGAAGGAAACTAATATCCTAATGAGTTTTGGATAAAGTCACTTACTTCCATCTCATTCCATTCAGGTCAGCAATTTCTTCCCTGAACCTGTCCAAAGCTACATGAAGGTTTGAGAGGGCATCAGTGGCCTCAAAACATGAGAAGACACATGTGGCATGGACAGAGTTAGGAGCTTCTGTGTTCACTATTTGGAAGCTCATTTTGAATGAGCCACCTCCTCTGTCACCTCCAAGTTTTATCCAGATTTCGTCAGAAGGAATCAACCCATTGTACCAAAATAAGTTCCCAACTCTGTTATGCATGCTTGGTTAAGCATTTATCAAGCAGATTCTACAACCTTACGTTTCATTTTCTTCCAGAAGTTGTACCACCTTTTGCTTTAGGCTCAGTGTAAATGCATGAGGTGCTCCTCTGAGTTCATCACCTCCGCCACTAAGAGCAAATGAAAATGGAGTGAGCTCAACTAATAAGTTGCCGTCAATGATGGTTTTTGACACAGCACGTTGCTTTCTTTCACTTCCAATATACATTCCTGCATTGCTGAGCCATCTGTTAGATTTAGATAAAGTCACCAGCAGTTCATCATATATACATGCACACATGCACACACACACACACACACACACACACACACACACATACACATACAGTGCAATAACATACTGCCTTAGTAATCTCAACTTATTCCATGGGAGCCCCAATCCTGCCTTTAGAGCAAGACCCTGCTCAGGCGTCATTCCTGCTGTGATCCCTGCAGTTTTAAGTATCCCATCTCGTTCTTCCTGTGGCAAGGACCTCACTTCAGTTTCAAGTAACACAATACTGGGACTTCCAGCACTAAGAATGGCTCTGGCCTTTGTTATTTCTTCTATGCGACGCTTCTTGGTTCTTCTGCTGATGAGGTTCATTGGAGCTCGTGGCTGGGTGATCTTCATAACAGTGAAAGGCTGCAAAGCAAAAATAAATAAATAAATTATGCTTGTGGTAAAGAAATTTTGGCATTGAGCATACTGTTCCTCCAGTTTGTAACTGTATTGTGTTACTTGATGTACTTTCGAACAGTTGGGTAATTACTTCAGCTGCTATCATAGACTGCGTGTTGATCTGTGGACTGCATTTGTGGGTGTTGTAATTTCTTGCTATTGCATCTTTTTTGCATGAAGGGCACTGCACAGCGATGTCACTCAGCAGCTTTACCACAAGGTCAGGGGCTGATTTGAGATCTTCAGGTTGAAGGTCTGATGTTGTGTAGCAGCAAGGGCACTTTAGGCACAAAGATGTCTTTATATGCTGAACAAGGCATGTACAGCACACATACACACGGCATGGTAATTCTATTGGCTGATTCAATATCTCCAAGCAAATTGGACAGGATAGTGTATCTGCCATGGATAGCACCTCTGAAGCAACAAGTAATGGCCTTGGCTCTCTTGTAATCACAGCAGGTGGAGCAAGTTTCTCTATGACCTGTATGATGGCTCGTGGGGTGATCATTTCAGTCATGATGGTCTGTGGTGAGCTGTGCCATCTGGTGCTGTAGAATGCCTTACACCCCTATGAATTTGCATAGAGTGAGTGGGGGGTACATGTACTAGAAACCATTTGCATACCTTACAAGTGCTAGCACTATGTAAGTGCCAATTATACAGCTGAACATAGCACTTGACATGATTCTTCTGCTCCTTTGCCACAAGAACACGTGACATAGCTTTAAAGCACAAGGTGCAAAACTTTTGGGGGTGGATCTCAGCTGCATCAACAGCAACGTTGATGTCAAAAGCCACTAGAAGCTTGTCAGCATAAGAGATACAGCTGTATGATGGCTCTGGTTTTACTGCTTTCCCCTTTGCTTTGACCCCTCTATGCAATTTGCACCCGCACACTCGGCACAAATCAACTAGCCGACACTTGTGGTGCACTTCCATTCTTGTGGTGCGCATTATTCATAATTTGGGTACGTGTGTTAAAATATTTATAGCAGGCCATAGGAGACGCGGCACCGCCAAATGAAAACATATTCTTACCTGGCAAGGATACCACAATCTGCTGCTTTTTTATCGACGGCACTTATAAGGGCGGGAAAAAAGCTACGCAGTCCTGAATGTACGCAACTTTTCCCGCCAAAAAAAAACTGTTTTATGCGCGGAACGAATCGCAATGCGCCACTCGAGGCTAATGGATGCGTGAGACTAAATCTAAGAAGAGGACTAGTTCTAGTAAATGTCTGTTGCCATCTTATTTGCATTAGATCGATTGGCTGCGTATATGTTATGTTGAAACTTTAATGAGCTTGTAAAGAGAAAACGGTTGTTGAACCGTAAATCATTTTCCGGTGTTCTAATTATGACCCCTAATGCCCATTTGAAACAGCCGTGTATACAAGGCTGCATACGGTACACTGTCGCGCCGTGTGATGTGGTTTGATTCTTATTATAAAATGCACATTGTATTTAACAACCACGAATTGGACAAAAGCACAAAATTGAGCCTGGTGAAAGTTGTAAAGTACATCAGTGAAACAAGATAGATGCCTCCCAAATATGCATCATGCATTACACCATATGGCTTCTGATTCCTAGTTACACAAGCTGTGTCCAGAAAATCAAATCTGTCACCCATGTTTGTGGCAGCTGTTGCTTCATACTGGTACCACAATTGATCTGATGTTTGCTCTTCTGTGTACAAAATGATTGGTATTGATCCCTATCATCAGGTAGGCTATGTAAATTACCATTAACTTTACACACTGTATAATAATGTCTAAATATCTGGCCTTGCAATGTAATTATTAAGCTCAGTTCTCAGCTAATCAGCAGATTCAAGCATTCATTAGCAATCGCAGACACAACATTTTAGGTGCACGCATGATGTGCACACAGTTTATGTGCACATGTATATTCCCTGTACACGTATTGCTACACATTTAGGCCTTCATTGGAAAAGAAACTGTTATGATTGCAGTTGGAAAGGTTGGTGACCATGTGCAAGATGAAATATGTAGTCGTATGGAAGTACAGGTCAATGACAGCATGGAAGAACAAAGCAAATGACACTGCAGAGGAAGGTAATAACAATGGAGACGGAGGAAGAGGCCGATGTGTGGTGGAAACGAAGACACTAGCTATGACGTAGGGGAATGAACCAATTATAGTACTGGCCAGTGAGGGTACAATGGGAGGGCCAATAATGGTATGGAAGAAGAAGCTAATGGTGCTGTAGATGAAGAAGCCAGTGATGTGTGGAAGAAGATGGATGAAGATGCCAGTGAAGGTGTGGATAAAGAGGCCAGTGATGGTGTGGATGAAGAGCCAGTGATGGTGTGGATGAAGATGCCAGTGAAGGTGTGGATGAAGAGGCCAGTTATGGTGTGGATGAAGATGCCAGTGAAGGTGTGGATGAAGAGGCCAGTGAAGGTGTGGATGAAGAGGCCAGTGATGGTGTGGATGAAGAGCCAGTGATGGTGTAGATGAAGATGCCAGTGAAGGTGTGGATGAAGAGGCCAGTAATGGTGTGGATGAAAATGCCAGTGAAGGTGTGGATGAAGAGGCCAGTGAAGGTGTGGATGAAGAGGCCAGTGAAGGTGTGGATGAAGAGGCCAGTGATGGTGTGGATGAAGAGCCAGTGATGGTGTAGATGAAGAGGCCAGTGATGGTGTGGATGAAGAGCCCAGTGAAGGTGTGTATGAAGATGCCAGTGAAGATGTAGATGAAGAAGCTAATGGTGGTGTGGATGAAGATGCCAGTGAAGGTGTGGATGAAGATGCCAGTGATGGTGTAGATGAAGATGCCAGTGAAGATGTGGATGAAGAAGCTAATGGTGGTGTGGATGAAGATGCCAGTGATGGTGTAGATGAAGATGCCAGTGAAGATGTGGATGAAGAAGCTAATGGTGGTGTGGATGAAGATGCCAGTGAAGGTGTGGATGAAGAGGCCAGTGAAGGTGTAGATGAAGATGCCAGTGAAGGTGTGGATGAAGATGCCAGTGATGGTGTAGATGAAGATGCCAGTGAAGATGTGGATGAAGAAGCTAATGGTGGTGTAGATGAAGATGCCAGTGAAGGCGTGGATGAAGAGGCCAGTGAAGGTGTGGATGAAGATGCCAGTGATGGTGTAGATGAAGATGCCAGTGAAGATGTGGATGAAGAAGCTAATGGTGGTGTGGATGAAGATGCCAGTGATGGTGTAGATGAAGATGCCAGTGAAGATGTGGATGAAGAAGCTAATGGTGGTGTGGATGAAGATGCCAGTGATGGTGTGGATGAAGATGCCAGTGATGGTGTGGATGAAGATGCCAGTGAAGGTGTGGATGAAGAGGCCAATGAAGGTGTGGATGAAGATGCCAGTGATGGTGTGGATGAAGAGGCCAATGAAGGTGTAGATGAAGTGGCCTGTGATGGTGTGGATGAAGAGGCCAGTGAAGGTGCGGATGAAGAGGCCAGTGATGGTGTGGATGAAGAGCCAGTGATGTGTGGATGAAGAGGCCAGTGATGGTGTGGATGAAGATGCCAGTGTGGATAAAGGGTCTAGTGATGGTGTGGATGAAGATGCCAGTGATGGTGTGGATGAAGATGCCAGTGATGGTGTAGATGAAGAGGCCAGTGAATGTGTAGATGAAGATGCCAATGAAGATGTGGATGAAGAAGCTAATGGTGGTGTGGATGAAGATGCCAGTGAAGATGTGGATGAAGAAGCTAATGGTGGTGTAGATGAAGAGGCCAGTGAAGGTGTGGATGAAGATGCCAGTGATGGTGTAGATGAAGATGCCAGTGAAGATGTGGATGAAGAAGCTAATGGTGGTGTGGATGAAGATGCCAGTGATGGTGTGGATGAAGATGCTAGTGATGGTGTGGATGAAGATGCCAGTGATGGTGTGGATGAAGATGCCAGTGAAGGTGTGGATGAAGAGGCCAATGAAGGTGTGGATGAAGATGCCAGTGATGGTGTGGATGAAGAGGCCAATGAAGGTGTAGATGAAGTGGCCAGTGATGGTGTGGATGAAGAGGCCAGTGAAGGTGCGGATGAAGAGGCCAGTGAAGGTGTGGATGAAGAGGCCAGTGATGGTGTGGATGAAGAGCCAGTGATGGTGTAGATGAAGATGCCAGTGAAGGTGTGGATGAAGAGGCCAGTAATGGTGTGGATGAAAATGCCAGTGAAGGTGTGGATGAAGAGGCCAGTGAAGGTGTGGATGAAGAGGCCAGTGAAGGTGTGGATGAAGAGGCCAGTGATGGTGTGGATGAAGAGCCAGTGATGGTGTAGATGAAGAGGCCAGTGATGGTGTGGATGAAGAGCCCAGTGAAGGTGTGTATGAAGATGCCAGTGAAGATGTAGATGAAGAAGCTAATGGTGGTGTGGATGAAGATGCCAGTGAAGGTGTGGATGAAGATGCCAGTGATGGTGTAGATGAAGATGCCAGTGAAGATGTGGATGAAGAAGCTAATGGTGGTGTGGATGAAGATGCCAGTGATGGTGTAGATGAAGATGCCAGTGAAGATGTGGATGAAGAAGCTAATGGTGGTGTGGATGAAGATGCCAGTGAAGGTGTGGATGAAGAGGCCAGTGAAGGTGTAGATGAAGATGCCAGTGAAGGTGTGGATGAAGATGCCAGTGATGGTGTAGATGAAGATGCCAGTGAAGATGTGGATGAAGAAGCTAATGGTGGTGTAGATGAAGATGCCAGTGAAGGCGTGGATGAAGAGGCCAGTGAAGGTGTGGATGAAGATGCCAGTGATGGTGTAGATGAAGATGCCAGTGAAGATGTGGATGAAGAAGCTAATGGTGGTGTGGATGAAGATGCCAGTGATGGTGTAGATGAAGATGCCAGTGAAGATGTGGATGAAGAAGCTAATGGTGGTGTGGATGAAGATGCCAGTGATGGTGTGGATGAAGATGCCAGTGATGGTGTGGATGAAGATGCCAGTGAAGGTGTGGATGAAGAGGCCAATGAAGGTGTGGATGAAGATGCCAGTGATGGTGTGGATGAAGAGGCCAATGAAGGTGTAGATGAAGTGGCCAGTGATGGTGTGGATGAAGAGGCCAGTGAAGGTGCGGATGAAGAGGCCAGTGATGGTGTGGATGAAGAGCCAGTGATGTGTGGATGAAGAGGCCAGTGATGGTGTGGATGAAGATGCCAGTGTGGATAAAGGGTCTAGTGATGGTGTGGATGAAGATGCCAGTGATGGTGTGGATGAAGATGCCAGTGATGGTGTAGATGAAGAGGCCAGTGAATGTGTAGATGAAGATGCCAATGAAGATGTGGATGAAGAAGCTAATGGTGGTGTGGATGAAGATGCCAGTGAAGATGTGGATGAAGAAGCTAATGGTGGTGTAGATGAAGAGGCCAGTGAAGGTGTGGATGAAGATGCCAGTGATGGTGTAGATGAAGATGCCAGTGAAGATGTGGATGAAGAAGCTAATGGTGGTGTGGATGAAGATGCCAGTGATGGTGTGGATGAAGATGCTAGTGATGGTGTGGATGAAGATGCCAGTGATGGTGTGGATGAAGATGCCAGTGAAGGTGTGGATGAAGAGGCCAATGAAGGTGTGGATGAAGATGCCAGTGATGGTGTGGATGAAGAGGCCAATGAAGGTGTAGATGAAGTGGCCAGTGATGGTGTGGATGAAGAGGCCAGTGAAGGTGCGGATGAAGAGGCCAGTGATGGTGTGGATGAAGAGCCAGTGATGTGTGGATGAAGAGGCCAGTGATGGTGTGGATGAAGATGCCAGTGTGAATAAAGGGTCTAGTGATGGTGTGGATGAAGATGCCAGTGATGGTGTGGATGAAGATGCCAGTGATGGTGTAGATGAAGAGGCCAGTGAATGTGTAGATGAAGATGCCAATGAAGATGTGGATGAAGAAGCTAATGGTGGTGTGGATGAAGATGCCAGTGAAGGTGTGGATGAAGAGGCCAATGAAGGTGTGGATGAAGAAGCTAATGGTGGTGTGGATGAAGATGCCAGTGATGGTGTAGATGAAGATGCCAGTGAAGATGTGGATGAAGAAGTAAATGGTGGTGTAGATGAAGATGCCAGTGAAGATGTGGATGAAGAAGCTAATGGTGGTGTGAATGAAGATGCCAGTGATGGTGTAGATGAAGATGCCAGTGAAGATGTGGATGAACAAGCTAATGGTGGTGTGGATGAAGATGCCAGTGAAGGTGTGGATGAAGAGGCCAGTGAAGGTGTAGATGAAGAGGCCAGTGATGGTGTGGATGAAGAGGCCAGTGAAAGTGTGGATGAAGAGGCCAGTGATGGTGTGGATGAAGAGCCGGTGATGGTGTGGATGAAGAGACCAGTGATGGTGTGGATGAAGATGCCAGTGAAGGTGTAGATGAAGATGCCAGTGAAGATGTGGATGAAGAAGCTAATGGTGGTGTGGATGAAGATGCCAGTGAAGGTGTGGATGAAGATGCCAGTGAAGGTGTGGATGAAGATGCCAGTGTGGATAAAGGGTCTAGTGATGGTGTGGATGAAGATGCCAGGGAAGGTGTGGATGACAGGCCCAGTGATAGGATGAAGGGGCCCAGTGATGGAGTAGATGAATGAGACAGTGATGGTGTAGTTGGAAACAGTGATGTTGTACAAGGGCTAGCGATGTCATAGAAGGGACCATACAAAATGAAGTCACTGATCTTCAGGAGGAGGTATGGAGCCTGTGGCAGAGGAAGATCTGTACTTGTATTGTTATGCAGCAGGCACACAGTTCAGAGAGGTATTTGGGTTAAAAATGATTCATTATGCCTATTGTAGTTTAATGATCAAATACAACTATTGTGGAAATGGTTTCATGGTACCTGTGTTGGAGAAACAGAAGTGGAATCATGCATCAATCCATTCATATTGTCAACATGCACCACAAGATGCATTGTTGTTCCTTTATATTATGAAGGTAAAGCACATGAAGAAAGTATACTACCTGTATGTATGACTAGGTATCATCATTAGCAGTTGCATAACAAGGGAGAACGTTGTGTTCACTTTGCACAAGCACTTCAACATGAGGTATAGATATATGCACAAGCACTTATGTACAGATCAATAAACTGGTATAGTTGGAAAGCAGTAGCCCGACAGGCACACCTAGCAGCTAAGTTTGCTACTTTTTCATTACATGCAGGCCACAACCACTGAATTTCAGCCGAATGAGGATAGATTTGCATTGTTTCATATAATGGCAGTACTAAACAAATCAGGTTCCCTCCCCTCTGCTCTTTCTTGATCCTTTCAAGCTGCTGTATTGCCTTAGTCGTCAGCCCCATGATGCTGACAGATAGTAATGTATTAGGTGTGAGGTGTTTTTATAACTCGGATATGAATACTAGGTTCATGATTGGAAGTGACTATTGCGATGAATGGTACCATGGCAGTTGTGTGGGTGTTGACGGACAAAGATGAAAGGGAAATGAAGCATACAAATGCCCAACGTGCACATCACGTTCAATTGATACACCATTCTATACTGAAGGTTAGTGATATTCCATACCTAATTGTTTTGATCAGGTGTGTAAACATTAAAAAAAAAGGAAGGTGAACAATTAGGAGGTGGAGGCATGCAAATTCAAAAGGTACTATAACACAGCATGCTACTACTATTTGTAGCTACCTGAATTTACAAAGGAGAGATCTGCATGCATTTTTCGATCCCTTAATCTGCATACTGGCAGTGCATTCGAATGACCGCAGCCACAGTCAGGATCCTTTTTTATAAGCAAATCGGCGTGCGGGATGCACATTTTGCAGAGAAGTTTCCCCATCAATCTAGAGTACATGTTTGTGCTGCTGGGCTGTCACAGATAAATCAGTCCTGTTCTTTTGCCCTTATATGGCACTTGGAAAAAAAAAACATTTCTCGTAAACAAGTTCCTGTTCCTGTTGCAGAACTCATAACCAACGATCATACAGTACTTTCTTTGTGCTATTTCATGGAGACCTTTAGCCGTGCTGAAGGACTGCTGCTTGGATTCTATTCAATGGTCAAGCCACAACAGTTAATAATTGACCACAGTAAAGTCCAGCTGCTTAGCATCATTTGTGTGTACAACTTAGAATCCTTACAGGACTACCTTGAGCCTACATTCTGGATTGTTACAAGAGCCGGTACTGCTAAGGATTTAGGAAAGCTGTCACCACATGCTTGTACCAGTCATGTGATGAATTTACTGCAAAAAGTGGATAACAAAGTATATGTTTGGTTTGGCTGAGAAAAACCAATATTATAGTATTTTGGGTATCAGTTACCACATAGCAACATAAGCATATCCATAACATCTCATCTGTAAATAAATTACTGCACACAATAAAAATACTTCGCAATACAGGTATCCACTGGTGTGCAGCTTGATTGCACTTTAATTTCAGTTGCAATAATTGGAATAATTTTAGTAAGTGTTTTAAATATTGTCAGATCAATTTAGTACAATTTCATGTATACCAAACAGTCTGGTAACGTTTTTACTATTTCACTAACAAAAGTAAATTATTAAAGTCTAAATTGAAGCTTCAACTAATTACTGTATTCGGCTAGGGTGTCATTTTGTTTATTGTTAAGCACATGCGTATGCATTACACATGAAACCATTGTAAAGAAAAGATTTAAATACTTGCTTCTGTTTTGTATGTCAGTGGTAAGGTAAGATCTACTCTTGCAAGATACACGGTATGAGTATCAACTTCTTTATACCTCTTCTCAGATTTGACAAGGAGGAATACTCGTTTTCGATGTTCCTATTTCCACTGTATACATACTTTAGCCATAGCATTCAGTAACCTTTTTAAGAAATGCAGCAATCACTGAAATGAAAGCCATCCTGTCCCTTGAATGAAAAGTGGGCAAAACGAACTTCCACTATGACTGAAAAGACCCAGTTTTATTACCTCCTAAAACCATTGAAACCTCTGAAACACAAGACACAAAGGTGTAGTCTTTCAATGTGACCAATTGGCTCATTATTTTTGTGACATCTATTCCAGTTCTGAAAAATTATCACCTGAGGATGCAGAATCAGTTGAGCATGCTGAATCAGCTAAGGATGCTGGCATGTCATGGTATAGGTGACTCATTTTTACTTCTTTCTTTGTAATATTTTGTTTTAGCACTCATCTTGCACAGCCAGTTATAGATCAAGACAAAGCGACAAGAGAGAACACAATAAAATAAGTAGAATTGAGTTATAAAAGAAATTATATTGCAGCATATACAACCAATACAACCAAAGTTGTCAGTATTATATAGAGAAAACCGAGGATTTCACACTCTCATATTAATTTGTGTTTTTCAGCCCACATGTATTTCAATCAACTGAAAGTGTTAAAAGTGTTGCAACAGAAATGGTGAGTCAGTGTAACAAATTAAATTTGACCAGGCAATAATTCAATTGTTTCAAAAGACTTCAGGTGCACTGCTGCAAGAGATTGAACAAAGGCATACTGGGAAGGTCCAATCTTTTCTGGCAGTTCTCCGAGCTCTCCAGAATACAATATTAATAAGTATATAATATACTGTTTCCTAATCCATCTTATTAGTTTGCACTCATACAGCTGCCACATCTGCTCGGTGCCTTACATCAATTCAGAAGTGTTTCATTGGTATTATGGATCAACCACAGAGTTCCATAAGTAATCCTTGAAACGCCACCCCCTTATTATAAAAATATAACAAGGCAAAGCAAAGATTAAAAAATCCTACGTAACAGTAATTGCTTGGTAAAGAAGCACAATTTTTGCTGGTTGGAGTTCAGAATGATTTTTCAGAAGGGATGTCTGTCCTGATAAGCAAACTGTTTTTTCCAAAAGAAGTAAGTCCCAAAATTTGTAAGAGAAATAAATCTATGATTAGTTTCTATAAGTGGCAGAACAATTTTTGCAAATGTTTACAACCTTGGTATATAGACAAGCTGAATGCTGTTTAATGGTAGTGAAGTTTGGGCCAGTAGAATTTTAAAGCAATACTTAATTCTTTATAGACAGTTGAAAGTTAATAATTACATGTTCAGTGGTGAAACAAAGAGCTTGTCTGACCTAATGATCAGCTTCCTTAATACACAGATAGCTTTGGATAACATGCCAGTGCCTCAAGTGTAAGCAATTGTTGTAATTTGACTACTGGAATTTGAATGTTAATGTTATTGCAGGTTCTGCGGCACTTGTGATGAATGGTTGATTGTGCAACAAACTAAGATGCAGACTCCCTCAATACTGATAATTTACTGTGACAGGGTGTCAAATGATGGCCTTGCAAGAAACATTAAGACAAGAATTACAACTCCAAGGTCTTGCTTTACTGTCTACACTGTGAATAATGCAGTCTACGCAGTATAGATCCCACGTTGCACTTGTCTTGTTGCGTTTCTGTTTTTGTTTCTGCAAATGTGCCCACAATGCCAGGGCAGCCCTTACACAACTAATTCTGGCATCTATGGAGTTCTACACAGATGTTGGCCATTCCGTTGGTGAGTTTACTGGTGCTAATGTCCCTGACATGGCTTGGAGACAGGCCCAGTTGAGTTTGAGGAGAAGAGAATTTTGTATGCACTCCTTGTTTCGTCATTCATCAGTAGCCTGTATAGAATCTTTCGTGGATCTGATGTGTGATTTCTACACCCTGTTTGGAAAATGCCATCACACACTATAACAGCTGTGTTCCACCTCCCTACTTCCAACACTAAGTCATGACACTAAGTCATGACCATGCAGGGGAAGAGGAAAGAGGGAAGTTGTCATGACTAGCAGGAGTAGAAAGGTGTTATGGGAGGGGGAAAGATTGAAGATTGTCACTACAAAGATGCGGAGATAAGGGGTCAAAACCCTATATATGTTAAAAGACTGTTGCAGGTTGATATATGTTATTGGTTTGCAGAGTACTGTACTTGTGAGAACCTCTGTGAACTACTACAGAGTACTTTTGCTGGGGGTGTCTCAGGACTACTGCAACTGGAATGCATTTCACCATTATTCAAGCCCAGAATAGGGAAGATAATTATCTTTTTAAAGAGGCAGTAAGGTTACTTGGTCATCCATCGGCAACAACAAAATGCATCAGATGGCATTTTGGAGGCGTAAAAAGGTGAGAACTGTCATCAGACCAAACTCAGCTGAATAGGCTATAGTTTTTTAAAACCTGAGTATTAAAGCATAACTGTTCTGCCATGCAAGCATTGCATTGGGTATGAAGTGGGCTGTATGCCTAGTGTATTGTGGTGTGTGGGATGTACCAACTAGAAATGTTTCATGGTGCACAGAAGCCAGAATTTTGTAGCGTTACACCTTACACCAATTGGCATCTATGACTTACATCATCCCAGATTTCACTTTACACTACGAATATACATATTTTCAAAACAGCAATTTTCTAGTGGCTATAAACAAATGAAGTTGTCAGTACTATATCCTATTAAGCAGATAACCCTGCATAAACAAACACGTCAATACTACGTACATTAATTGTGTATCTACTACAGTGCAAAATTACATGTTATTCAACACGGCAAGTTCTTCAATCTTCACACATTGGTTCTCTCAGATGATTGGTGACTGTCACAGTGGTGGTGCTGACAGTATAAGTTGTGGATTCTTCCAGCTCTGTAGGAACCATTACTTCATCTTTTCTTTCAAATATTCCATTTATTTTCTTTTTGGCTCGGTCATACGTGCTACAGGCCTTGAGGATGGCCACAATGAAATGGTACAAGACAGTCACCAACAACATGGCGACATAGAGGCCCACTAAAACTGATACACTGATTTGTGTTTCATTTGAACTCTTACCTAGAATGTATGACATTGACATAGCTAGTGCAGTATAGTTAAGGAGGTACATCAGGTCAAGACAATTGTACAACGTATTGTAGGCACTAGTGTGTCTGTTGCATTTATCCATCTTCTGCAGTGGCTGTCCAAATGGCTGTATATTTGCTTGTACCAGCATGAACAACATCACCAAGGTAGCCTGGATAGACAGAAGCAGAGATGGATTGTCAGAACTATACACTGGATTTAAGCTGTACATCACAACGACAAGCCAAAGCCTAGCTCCCAGCCACCATCGCCACTCTCCCTTATAGGGGGCATAGTGGGCATCATTCACTGGTTTGAACTTATTGGCCAACTTGTGGAGATAGTTGAACAGTCTGTTGTGTTCACTGTACCGTTCAATAATTGGAATGAAAGTGAGGGCAAAGGTGTAGGGGAGGAGGAACAAGGTACATGTCATCACAGCGATTATAAATAAAGTAGCATGTTTTCCTTGAAGGTATTCCACATTTCCATCATAGAACCAGACATACATATCACCACTGGGCAGGTGGACTGTGGAATATGTGAAAATATCAATGACAGTTCTCAGCAATTTGTAATATGACAAGTAGATAAGAGTACAGAGGACTCCAACTGCTCTTTCTCCTATCATGATGGGAAATCTATAAAGACAGAAACTAGTGGAGGTGTTTGGAGATCGCTGAAGACAGAAGTGGCAGATCACAATGACTGTTAAGGTGAGAATGAGGAGGTAGGCTGGGAACACAAACTGAAGGCCAGCCTTGTCAGCATCATCCATACCATTATAGAAACACATGGGGATCCCAAGATCCAGGTTAATAAATGACACGATAATCTGCAATGATGGAATGGCTTGGTGGAAGAATATTGAACTATTGATCTGAATAATGTTGGCATAGAAGATGAGCCCATACAGAGTGCCTTGTGTTACAGTGAAGTTGAGGAAGAACAGTGCTGCCACCAGTAAGGCACCCAGCACTGCAAACATCACAAGTGTGATCAGCCACATACTTGAGCAAATCGTGCATTGGGAAGAACCAAAGACCACACTATGGTTACCATGGCAGCTACCACAAATAATGCCAGTACGGCCTCCATTGCACAAATCACCAGGCCTGGCTAGAGACACCTTATCTATGGCACTATTGCAGTAATCCATAGGACAGGATGAAGCCAGTGCTGGATGGGTGCTATTGTACACACCAATCCAGTTGGGTTTATTTCTTGTCACAGTACCATCTGATGCATCACAGACCACTCTGAATGATGTGAAGAACTCTGAACAGCTACACTCCATCACACCAGTAGAAGAATTTGAAATGAATGTGAATCCTGGCTCACATGGTAACAGTGTGACCTCAACAACTGTTGGAATATTACTGGGATAATTAGACAGAAGCAGTTTAAGTGAAGCCATTTGTGGTCCATAGATTTGGTACTCCATCGTACCACATACTGTTCCTATCCACTGAGCTTTCTGCGTAGGTCCAAGTGTTATTTTTGGAGATGTAATACCATTGGTGTCAATTTGTGTGTAAACAACACTTGGTGATAGGTAATTCCCCTCATCTACTGAGGTAACATTAAATCTCACAGTTCTGCCAGGATATGTGATAACTTTTCCATGATACTGATTTGTGGCATTGCACAAGTTAGGATTGCTACAGCCACATAAGTGTACATACTTTGGAAAAGAGAGTAGTTGGATGCCATTGATGTCTTTATGGGAAGGGGTAGTGGTGATATAGCTAGTCAGGTTTGGACATAGGTTAGACTGAATGACACTTATGCCAGTTTCTAGAATCCCAATGCAGTTATTGCAGTTATAAATGGGAGTGGCATATACAGAATGACCACCTTGCTGTGCATGATTATCAACAAAGGTGATAGAGAACATGTTGCTATCAAAGTCACATGATAAGCCGTCGGTACAGTCTTTAATCAAGCGTATTGTGCACTGAATCAAATTCCAAGTTGTCTGTATGTCCTTTTCTTTGTCCCCAGCATGATACAGAGCACCACCAAATCCAGTTGCTGCATTTCTAGAAAATTCTACTGCACACCCCGCATAGAAGTACAGTGGGACATTGTTAGACAGACTTATGGCCCCTCCATTCACTCCTGTGTTATTTGAGAATGTGATGTTACCATGTAGGTTAAGAAAACCATTTGTTCCTTGAATGGCTCCAAAGGGGGAGTTAGATGAAAACTGACTTCCAGTGAAGTTACTTCCAAAGATGTCCACCTTCATTCCATTGAAATAAATGGCCCCTCCTCTCAGCTCATCATAGTCATTACATGAGCAGAGGTTATCTTTAACCATCACACCTTGAAGATTGAGGTGGCCAATTGGCTCAGCTTCTAAAGTATAATAATTAATAGAAGGATTGTAACTATTAACGGCATAGACTGCTGCTCCGCCAATTGCAGTATTATTAGTAAATGTGGAGCCACTAATCAATGTTGACCTGATTGAGGCAAAAAAAAAAGCTCCTCCATAAGTAGCCCTGTTGTTCTGAAATGTGCAGTTAGTGATGCCAGTATCACCACCTACACCATCAGCAAAAAACAGCAACCACACACCACCACCACCAGTAGTAGCAATGTTGTTTTGAAATGTGCAGTGTGAGATGCTAACATCACCAGTTGAAATATTAAATGACACACCACCACCAGTAGTAGCAGTGTTGTTTTGAAATGTGCAGTGTGAGATGCTAACATTACCAGTTGATTTCCACATAAACACACCACCACCACCATCACTACCACCATCACCACCACCACCATAAGTAGCAGTGTTGTTTTGAAATGTGCAGTGTGAGATGCTAACATCACTAGTTGATCCCAACAATGACACACCACCACCAATAGAAGTAGCAGTGTTGTTCTGAAATGTGCAGTGTGAGATGCTAACATCACCAGTTGATCCCCACAATGACACACCACCACCATCACCATAAGTAGCAGTGTTGTTTTGAAATGTGCAGTGTGAGATCCTAACATCACCTGTTGATTCCAACAATGACACACCCCCACCACCAGAAGTAGCAGTGTTGTTCTGAAATGTGCAGTGTGAGATCCTAACATCACCAGTTGATACCAACAATGACACACCCCCACCACCAGAAGTAGCAGTGTTGTTCTGAAATGTGCAGTGTGAGATGCTAACATCACCAGTTGATACCCGCAATGACACACCACCACCATCACCATTGTTCTGAAATGTGCAGTGTGAGATGCTAACATTAGTAGTTGATACCCGCAATGACACACCACCATCACCACCATTGTTCTGAAATGTGCAGTGTGAGATGCTAACATCACCAGTTGATTCCCGCAATAACACACCACCACCACCATTGTTCTGAAATGTGCAGTGTGAGATGCTAACATCACCAGTTGATAACTGCAATGACACACCACCATCATCACCATTAAAAAAATCAGCACTGTTGTTCTGAAATGTGCAGTGTGAGATGCTAACATCCCCAGTTGATAGATGCAATGACACACCACCACCATTGTTGTTAATGAATAAACAGTATTCAATTTTGATGCTATTAACTGATTCTGCAAGTATTGTTGCTTTTGATTTGTCCTGAAATGTGCATTCCATAATGAGAATGTTTTCTATCGATTTAAGCTGTATACCGCAGTTAATGAATGTTATTCTCTCCGTGCTCAGCGTTTGTGCGGAAATGAAATCAAACCATCTACCTTCTCCTTCGCAGTGAACTGTGGTGTTTTTCATCGAAGACCCCACTATCGAGATGTTGCCTCTTGTGGAAACGTGACAGGGCGGCCCTGAAGATATGCGATGCTCTCCATCGCTCAACACAAGATTCGTATTCAACTCGAGCTGTCCGCTGCATAGGTGCTCCTGTAAAACATAGCCAGGTGGAATGGTAGCGGTGACCACATAGCTCCGAAGAACGAATAAAACAAACAACATCTGATGCATCATCATTACTGTTTCGCAAAGTGATTTACGCACCGCAACAATTATATATTTTTTATATGACGTCACATCCGGAGTTCGTAATTCATGACCAATGGACAAAGGCATAATTGGTTTCCCCTATGTAGAGAGAAGCACATGGCGAAATGAGCACCCACTAAAGTTTCTGAAAGTTACCTTTTTTATTTGTCTTTGTTCTTGCACTTCTAGAATTCGTTACTCACAGGATTCCCGCCTCTCTTAGTTGTCGTTTTAGTTGATAATGGGACTTTTTCATTGTGATTCCACTGATTCTATTTATTGTCTTTAATGCTCCAAATATCCATAATTCTGGTGCACTATATCAGAGTGTTTTATTGTGATATGACATTAAACATTTTGGTTCCATTAGTTTTTATGTCTGTAAAGGAGAATGAAAGGGATCAGACTGCACGATTTGGCTGGCCAGACATTCGACAGCGTACGATCAACTAGTCACTATACTACTACGGTGAAACACACTTCAAAATTCACCACCAGAGGTCTTCCACTTCAGCATCATGACTAATGACATTGTGTGGACGGAAGGGAGGGGGGGGCTCAGCAATAATGGCATTGAGGGGCTCAGCCCCTCCAAACCTAACATTAAATGGTACATATATTGCATAATTAAAAGACCAATTGTTATCGATTGCGGCTCTACGCCTGTGTCCATCAATTTTAGAAAGTATTGTCACTAGTCATCTGTCACGTGCTTGACCGTAGGCCGGTTAACGTGGCGTGCATGGTGGTCGAAGCGTTACAAATTGCAGGTCTTCATGCATGGTATTGTTGCAATGGCTAACTGTCCAGAGAAATTGCCTAACCTAAAATTGATTGTGAGCTGCCAAAGACTCACTATTACGATAATTTGTAGTAGTTTTAATGTAATCATTCATTGATTTTACTAAACATTCCTGGGGGTCTGGGGGGCTTATGGGGAGCTTCTTATACTACACTCCCCCATCCCCATACCCGGACAAGAGGACAGAAGCCTGTATCCGCCCCCTGCTGTATAATGAATTTAATTATTCTCACTCCCCCTCCCCCAATCGTCTTTATGCCACTGATACAACAGCTCAACGATCTCAATTCATATTAGTCTTCCAGATACAGCACCAGTTACACTATCTGATGATTCAACAACAGCCAGACACAACTACATAAAAAAGTAAATACTTACAGTGACAACACAGGACCCCTAGGGAGTCGACCAATGTGCCTGTGAGAGCCACACATCATAGATCTATCCCTATGTCATGATTAGGGCAAGGAAATCTAGAAAGAGGTCATGACCATTCCATTACACAATAGAGCTTCTTCAAACACCTGCAGGTTTAATTTTCTATCAACAGACATGGTGGACATGAGTGGGTTGTAGACACAGGGCTGCCTTAAGATGGCATAATACTATAATTATAGTTTCCCCTCCATCTGCTTCCCATTAATTCCATCTTCCTCTTCCCTATTACCTCCATATGTTAGCTCATTGGACGCCAAGTGCACAGATATACATGTCTCCACACACAACTGTTAATACGATTCATGCATTGCATAATGTAGATTTATACAAGTAGGTACGAAAAATGTATATGTTACTGAACATGGAAAGTACTTCAATCTTCACATAATGGTTCTCTTACATCATAACTGATGGTCACAGTGGTAGTATTGGTGATGACTTCATCCAGCTCTACAGGAACCATTACTTTATATTTCCTTTCCATTCCATGATGCATGCATATGCTTGCTGCATTTCTAATAAAAATAATAAAAAGTATCAGTTGTTTGGCACAATACGTGCCAGGTTATGATGGAAACACAAAATGCACTTGAGCCCCAAAATGTGTTTAGAGATGATTATGACAAGGACCATATTGCACTAGCATGCAAGAACAATGGTAGAAAGCGATCTGTATTATCAGTCCAACACTGCATGAATTGTGACATAGATACGTATGGGTGAGTATGTCGGCATTATGTACTTGGCGTTGAAAGAGTTAAAAGACTGTTGGAGGTTGATTTACGTTCTTATATTGGTTTGCAGAGTACAGTACTAGTGTGAACCTCAGGGACTACTACAAGTACGTTAGCTGTGTTTATAAAAGCAGGTTGGCATATGTAATGAACTCCACTTCCGAATTGGTCTCCGAATACTCTACTGCATAGTACTGTAGCTGGGAGAGTGGAGTGCTTTTCATATTTATTCAGGGCCAAACTAGGGCATTGGGTATGACATGGGTTGTTATCCTAGTGTGTTGCAGTGTGTGGGATGTACCAAACAGATGTTGTGGTGCTCATAAGCCAAAACCTTGTCACATAACACCGAATTCATTAATTATACCAATTTCCTTAGTAATGTATTCTCAGATTTCACTGTATAGTCCAAAACATATTTATACAATAACTGCAATTTTAAAATCGTAATAACCAAATGAAGTTGTCAGTACAATACACTCTGCAGACAATGCTACAAACACATATGTCCTATGAGTCTCTACTACAGTGCAGAGGTATATGACAGTACCATGACACGTATACTTCAATCGTCACCCAGTTGTTCCCTGATGGTCAAAGTGGTGGTGCTATTGGTGGTGAATACATCTACCTCTATAGAAAGCATTGCTTTATATTTCTTTTCA
Source organism: Ephydatia muelleri (assembly GCA_013339895.1). Taxonomy (NCBI): domain Eukaryota; kingdom Metazoa; phylum Porifera; class Demospongiae; order Spongillida; family Spongillidae; genus Ephydatia; species Ephydatia muelleri. Next base: position 309,211 of record JABACO010000035.1, on the reverse strand, counting down.
AATTATCCATTTCTGTCTGGCTCTGCCATAGATCGTGCAAGCCTTGCATGGCCACAATGCAATAGTATAGGAGGTACTAAAACTCCAACAGAATCAGTGTTTCATTTGAATTCTGGTATACAATGTAAGAAATTAACATAGCTAGTGCAGTACAGTTGAGGAGGTACATCAGGTCCAGATAATTGTACAACTTATTGCAGAAACTGGTGCATCTATCTGTATTTTGAACTGACAGTCCAAACAGCTGTATATTTGCTTGTACTAGCATGTTCATCGATTTTACAAAACATTCCTGGGTTTGTGGGGGGCTTATCGGGAGCTTCTTACTACACTACCCCATCCCCATAGCCGGACAGGAGAAATTCTATCAACAAAAGCCTATATCTGCCCCCTGCTGTATAATGAATTTAATTATCCTCACTTTTGGAGCCCCCCCCCCCAATCTTATTATATACCATCTGCCATCGCTGCAGTGAATACAACAGCTCAATGATCTCAAATCATGTTTGTCTTTCAGATACAGCACCATTACTCTATCAGAAGATTCAACAATATGATGTAGATCTTATAAAAGTAGGTATGAAAAATATATATGTTACTGAAAATGGCAAGTACTGCAATCTTCACATAATGGTTCCCTTTTATCATAACTGATGGTCACAGTGGTGGTGCTGAAAGTATTGGTGATGATTTCATATAACACTATAGAAACCATTACATCATATTTCTTTCAATTCCATGATGCATGCATATGCTTGCTGCACTTCTACTTTAAAAGGACATATTTGGTTAGCAGAGTGCTGTACCAGTGTGAACCTCGTGGACTACTACAAGTACGTTAGCTGTGTTTTTAAAAGGCTGATTGCATTGGTAACTTTCTCAATTGGTCTCAGAATACTCTACTGCAGGGTAAGTAGCGGGGAGAGTGGAATGCTTGTCACTTCTATTCAGGGTCAAACAAGGGCATCGGATACGAAGAGAGCTGTTCTTAGTGTGTGGGATGTACCTACCAGACGTGGTGGTGCACATATGCCAAACCTTCATAAATTAACACCGGATCGGTTAATTCACATAATGGTTCCCTCAGACTATAACTGACGATCACTTTGGTGGTGCTGACAGTATGGTGATGACTTCATAGAGCTCTATAAAAACCATTCCTTCGTTATATTCCTTTTAACTCCATGATGCATGCACATGCTTGCTGCATGTGTACCTTATAAGGACATGTAGTACATGTTTGCATTGGTTATTACTTGTAACGCAATGATGCTTCTTCCACCTGCCAAAGAACCCAATTATTCTGATGACTTCACTAATGCATTACTTCAGTACTCCCAGAACCAGAATGTGTAACCCACATCTGTGTAGTGAACTATGTTAAAAAGGTCAATTAACTTTTACCAGTTAATAAAAAGTATCAGTTGTTGGCACAATACGTGCCAGGTTATGATGGAAACACAAAATACACTTAAGCCCCGAAATGTGTTCAGAGATGATTATGACAAGGACCATATTGCATTAGCATGCAAGAACAATGGTAGTCAAAGCGATCCGTATTATCAGTCCAACACTGCATGAATTGTGACATAGATACGTATGGGTGAGTATATGTCGGCATTATGTACTTGGCGTTGAAAGAGTTAAAAGACTGTTGGAGGTTGGTTTACGTTCTTATATTGGTTTGCAGAGTACTGTACCAGTGTGAACCTCAGGGACAACTACAAGTACGTTAGCTGTGTTAGTAAAAGCAGGTTGGCATATGTAATGAACTCCACTTCCGAATTGGTCTCCGAATACTCTACTGCATAGTTCTGTAGCTGGGAGAGTGGAGTGCTTTTCACTTTTATTCAGGGCCAAACTAGGGCATTGGGTATGACATGGGTTGTATGCCTAGTGTGTTGTGGTGTGTGGGATGTACCAAACAGATGTTGTGGTGGTCATATGCCAAAACCTTGTCACATAACACCTATTATACCAATTTCTCTAGCAATGTATTCTCAGATTTCACTGTACTGTTCAAAACAAATTTATACAATAACTACAATATTAAAATCGTAATAACCAAATGAAGTTGTCAGTACAATACACTCTGCAGACAATGCTACAAACACATATGTCCTATGAGTCTCTACTACAGTGCAGAGGTATATGACAGTACCATGATACCTATACTTCAATCATCACCCAGTTGTTCCCTGATGGTCAAAGTGGGGTGCTATTGGTGGTGAATACATCTACCTCTATAGAAAGCATTGCTTTATATTTCTTTTCAAATTATTCATTTCTGTCTGGCTCTGCCATAGATCTTGCAAGACTTGCATGGCCACAATGCAATAGTATAGGAGGTACTAAAACTCCAACAGAATCAGTGTTTCATTTGAACTCTGGTATACAATGTAAAAAATTAACATAGCTAGTGCAGTACAGTTGAGGAGGTACATCAGGTCCAGATAATTGTACAACTTATTGCAAAAACTGGTGCATTTATCTGTATTTTGAATTGACAGTCCAAACAGCTGTATATTTGCTTGTACTAGCATGTTCATCGATTTTACAAAACATTCCTGGGGGTCTGGGGGGCTTATCGGGAGCTTCTTACTACACTCCCCCATCCCCATAGCCGGACAGGAGAAATACTATCAACAAAAGCCTATATCTGCCCCCTGCTGAATAATGAATTTAATTATCCTCACTTTTCGAGCTCCCCCCCCCCCCCCCCCAATCTTACTATATATCTTCTGCCATCGCTGCAGTGAATACAACAGCTGAACGATCTCAATTCATGTTTGTCTTCCAGATACAGCACCATTACTCTATCAGTGATAGATTCAACAATATGATGTAGATCTTATACAAGTAGGTATGAAAAATATATATGTTACTGAACATGGCAAGTACTTCAATCTTCACATAATGGTTCCCTTATATCATAACTGATGGTCACAGTGGTGGTGCTGAAAGTATAGGTGATGACTTCATATAGCTCTATAGAAACCATTACTTCATATTTCTTTCAATTCCATGATGCATGCATATGCTTGCTGCACTTCTGCCTTATAAGGACATATTTGGTTTGCAGAGTACTGTACCAGTGTGGACCTCGTGGACTACTACAAGTACGTTAGCTGTGTTTTTAAAAGGCTGATTGCATTGGTTTACCACTTTCTCAATTGGTCTCAGAATACTCTACTGCAGGGTAAGTAGCTGGGAGAGTGGAATGCTTGTCACTTCTATTCAAGCCCAAACAAGGGCATCGGATACGAAGAGAGCTGTGCCTAGTGTGATGTGGTGTGTGGGATGTACCTACCAGACGTGGTGGTGCACATATGCCAAGCCTTCGTAAATTAACACCGGATCGGTTAATTCACATAATGGTTCTCTCAGACAATAACTGACGATCACAGTGACAGTATTGGTGATGACTTCACCAAGCTCTATAGAAACCATTCCTTCGTTATATTCCTTTCAACTCCATGATGCATGCACATGCTTGCTGCATGTGTACCTTATAAATACATGTAGTACATGTTTGCATTGGTTATTACTTGTAACGCAATGATGCTTCTTCCACCTGCCAAAGAACCCAATTATTCTGATGACTTCACTAATGCAATACTTCAGTGCTCCCAGAACCAGATTGTGTAACCCACATCTGTGTTGTGAACTATGTTTAAAAGGTCAATTCACTTTTACCAGTTAATAAAAAGTATCAGTTGTTGGCACAATACGTGCCAGGTTATGATGGAAACACAAAATACACTTGAGCCCCAAAATGTGTTTAGAGATGATTATGACAAGGACCATATTGCATTAGCATGCAAGAACAATGGTAGTCAAAGCGATCTATGTTATCAGTCCAACACTGCATGAATTGTGATATAGATAGGTATGGGTGAGTATGTCGGCATGATGTACTTGGCGTTGAAAGAGTTAAAAGACTGTTGGAGGTTGGTATACGTTCCGATATTGGTTTGCAGAGTACTGTACCAGTGTGAACCTCAGTGGGCTCCTACAAGTACGTTAGCTGTGTTTGTAAAAGCAGGTTGGCATACGTAATGAACTCTACTTCCCAATTGGTCTCAGAATACTCTACTGCATAGTACTGTAGCTGGGAGAGTGGAGTGCTTTTCACTTTTATTCAGGGCCAAACTAGGGCATTGGGTATGACATGGGTTGCATGGCTAGTGTGTTGTGGTGTGTGGGATGTACCAAACAGATGTTGTGGTGGTCATATGCCAAACCCTTGTCACATAACACCGGATTGATTAATTATACCAATTTCCTTAGCACTGTATTCTCAGATTTCACTGTACTGTCCAAAACATATTTTTACAATAACTGCAATTTTAAAATCGTAATAACCAAATGAAGTTGTCAGTACAATACACTCTGCAGACAATGCTACAAACACATATGTCCTATGAGTCTTTACTACAGTGCAGAGGTATATGACAGTACCATGACACGTATACTTCAATCGTCACCCAGTTGTTCCCTGAAGGTCAAAGTGGTGGTGCTATTGGTGGTGAATACATCTACCTCTATAGAAAGCATTGCTTTATATTATAATCTATTTCTGTCTGGCTCGGCCATAGACCCTGCATGGCCACAATGCAATAGTATAGGAGGTACTAAAACTCCAACAGAATCAGTGTTTCATTTGAACTCTGGTATACAATGTAAGAAATTAACATGGCTAGTGCAGTACAGTTGAGGAGGTACATCAGGTCCATAAAATTGTACAACTTATTGCAGAAACTGTTGTGTCTGTTGCATTCATCTGTCTTTTGTACAGACAGTCCAAATAGCAGTATATTTGCTTGTACTAGCATGTTCATCGATTTTACAAAACATTCCTGGGGGTCTGGGTACTTATGGGGAGTTTCTTGCTACACTCCCCCATCCCCATAGCCGGACAGGAGGAATACTATCAACAAAAGCCTATATCTGCCCCCTGCTGTATAATGAATTCAATTATCCTCACTTTTGGAGCTCCCTTCCCCCCCCCCCCTCCCCAATCGTATTATATACCTTCTGCCATCGCTGCAGTGAATAGAACAGCTCAACGATCTCAATTCATGTTTGTCTTCCACAGCACCAGTTACTCTATCAGAAGATTCAACAATATGATGTAGATCTTATACAAGTAGGTATGAAAGTATATGTTACTCAACATGGCAAGTACTGCAATATTCACATAATGGTTCCCTTATATCATAACTGACGGTCACAGTGGTGGTGCTGAGAGTATTGGTGATGACTTCATATCGCTCTAGAGAAACCATGACTTCATATTCCTTTCAATTCCAAGATGCATGCATATGCTTGCTGCACTTCTGCCTTATAAGGACATATTTGCTTGCAGAGTACTGTACCAGTGTGGACCTTGTGGACTACTACAAGTAAGTTAGCTGTGTTTTTAAAAGGCTGATTGCATTGGTTTACCACTTTCTCAATTGGTCTCAGAATACTCTACTGCAGGGTAAGTAGCTGGGAGAGTGGAATGCTTGTCACTTCTATTCAAGCCCAAAGGGCATCGGATACGAAGAGAGCTGTGCCTAGTGTGATGTGGAGTGTGGGATGTACCTACCAGACGTGGTGGTGCACATATGCCAAGCCTTCGTAAATTAACACTGGATCGGTTAATTCACATAATGGTTCCCTCAGACAATAACTGACGATCACAATGACAGTATTGGTGATGACTTCACCAAGCTCTATAGAAACCATTCCTTCGTTATATTCCTTTCAACTCCATGATGCATGCACATGCTTGCTGCATGTGTACCTTATAAATACATGTAGTACATGTTTGCATTGGTTATTACTTGTAACGCAATGATGCTTCTTCCACCTGCCAAAGAACCCAATTATTCTGATGACTTCACTAATGCATTACTTCAGTGCTCCCAGAACCAGCATGTGTAACCCACATCTGTGTTGTGAACTATGTTTAAAAGGTCAGTTCACTTTTACCAGTTAATAAAAAGTATCAGTTGCTGGCACAATACGTGCCAGGTTATGATGGAAACACAAAATACACTTGAGCCCCAAAATGTGTTTAGAGATGATTATGACAAGGACCATATTGCATTAGCATGCAAGAACAATGGTAGTCAAAGCGATCTATGTTATCAGTCCAACACTGCATGAATTGTGATATAGATAGGTATGGGTGAGTATGTCGGCATGATGTACTTGGCGTTGAAAGAGTTAAAAGACTGTTGGAGGTTGGTATACGTTCCGATATTGGTTTGCAAGAGTACTGTACCAGTGTGAACCTCAGTGGGCTCCTACAAGTACGTTAGCTGTGTTTGTAAAAGCAGGTTGGCATACGTAATGAACTCCACTTCCCAATTGGTCTCAGAATACTCTACTGCATAGTACTGTAGCTGGGAGAGTGGAGTGCTTTTCACTTTTATTCAGGGCCAAACTAGGGCATTGGGTATGACATGGGTTGCATGGGTAGTGTGTTGTGGTGTGTGGGATGTACCAAACAGATGTTGTGGTGGTCATATGCCAAACCCTTGTCACATAACACCGGATTGATTAATTATACCAATTTCCTTAGCACTGTATTCTCAGATTTCACTGTACTGTCCAAAACATTTTTTTACAATAACTGCAATTTTAAAATCGTAATAACCAAATGAAGTTGTCAGTACAATACACTCTGCAGACAATGCTACAAACACATATGTCCTATGAGTCTTTACTACAGTGCAGAGGTGTATGACAGTACCATGACACGTATACTTCAATCGTCACCCAGTTGTTCCCTGAAGGTCAAAGTGGTGGTGCTATTGGTGGTGAATACATCTACCTCTATAGAAAGCATTGCTTTATATTATAATCTATTTCTGTCTGGCTCTGCCATAGACCCTGCATGGCCACAATGCAATAGTATAGGAGGTACTAATACTCCAACAGAATCAGTGTTTCATTTGAACTCTGGTATACAATGTAAGAAATTAACATGGCTAGTGCAGTACAGTTGAGGAGGTACATCAGGTCCATAAAATTGTACAACTTATTGCAAAAACTGTTGTGTCTGTTGCATTCATCTGTCTTTTGTACAGACAGTCCAAATAGCAGTATATTTGCTTGTACTAGCATGTTCATCGATTTTACAAAACATTCCTGGGGGTCTGGGTACTTATGGGGAGTTTCTTGCTACACTCCCCCATCCCCATAGCCGGACAGGAGGAATACTATCAACAAAAGCCTATATCTGCCCCCTGCTGTATAATGAATTCAATTATCCTCACTTTTGGAGCTCCCTTCCCCCCCCCTCCCCAATCGTATTATATACCTTCTGCCATCGCTGCAGTGAATAGAACAGCTCAACGATCTCAATTCATGTTTGTCTTCCACAGCACCAGTTACTCTATCAGAAGATTCAACAATATGATGTAGATCTTATACAAGTAGGTATGAAAGTATATGTTACTCAACATGGCAAGTACTGCAATATTCACATAATGGTTCCCTTATATCATAACTGACGGTCACAGTGGTGGTGCTGAAAGTATTGGTGATGACTTCATATCGCTCTAGAGAAACCATGACTTCATATTCCTTTCAATTCCAAGATGCATGCATATGCTTGCTGCACTTCTACCTTATAAGGACATATTTGCTTGCAGAGTACTGTACCAGTGTGGACCTTGTGGACTACTACAAGTAAGTTAGCTGTGTTTTTAAAAGGCTGATTGCATTGGTTACCACTTTCTCAATTGGTCTCAGAATACTCTACTGCAGGGTAAGTAGCTGGGAGAGTGGAATGCTTGTCACTTCTATTCAAGCCCAAACAAGGGCATCGGATACGAAGAGAGCTGTGCCTAGTGTGATGTGGTGTGTGGGATGTACCTACCAGACGTGGTGGTGCACATATGCCAAGCCTTCGTAAATTAACACCGGATCGGTTTAATTCACATAATGGTTCCCTCAGACAATAATTGACGATCACAGTGACAGTATTGGTGATGACTTCACCAAGCTCTATAGAAACCATTCCTTCGTTATATTCCTTTCAACTCCATGATGCATGCACATGCTTGCTGCATGTGTACCTTATAAATACATGTAGTACATGTTTGCATTGGTTATTACTTGTAACGCAATGATGCTTCTTCCACCTGCCAAAGAACCCAATTATTCTGATGACTTCACTAATGCATTACTTCAGTGCTCCCAGAACCAGCATGTGTAACCCACATCTGTGTTGTGAACTATGTTTAAAAGGTCAGTTCACTTTTACCAGTTAATAAAAAGTATCAGTTGCTGGCACAATACGTGCCAGGTTATGATGGAAACACAAAATACACTTGAGCCCCAAAATGTGTTTAGAGATGATTATGACAAGGACCATATTGCATTAGCATGCAAGAATAATGGTAGTCAAAGCGATCTATGTTATCAGTCCAACACTGCATGAATTGTGATATAGATAGGTATGGGTGAGTATGTCGGCATGATGTACTTGGCGTTGAAAGAGTTAAAAGACTGTTGGAGGTTGGTATACGTTCCGATATTGGTTTGCAGAGTACTGTACCAGTGTGAACCTCAGTGGGCTCCTACAAGTACGTTAGCTGTGTTTGTAAAAGCAGGTTGGCAAACGTAATGAACTCCACTTCCCAATTGGTCTCCGAATACTCTACTGCATAGTACTGTAGCTGGGAGAGTGGAGTGCTTTTCACTTTTATTCAGGGCCAAACTAGGGCATTGGGTATGACATGGGTTGTATGCCTAGTGTGTTGTGGTGTGTGGGATGTACCAAACAGATGTTGTGGTGGTCATATGCCAAACCCTTGTCACATAACACCGGATTGATTAATTATACCAATTTCCATAGCACTGTATTCTCAGATTTCACTGTACTGTCCAAAACATATTTTTACAATAACTGCAATTTTAAAATCGTAATAACCAAATGAAGTTGTCAGTACAATACACTCTGCAGACAATGCTACAAACACATATGTCCTATGAGTCTCTACTACAGTGCAGAGGTATATGACAGTACCATGACACGTATACTTCAATCGTCACCCAGTTGTTCCCTGAAGGTCAAAGTGGTGGTGCTATTGGTGGTGAATACATCTACCTCTATAGAAAGCATTGCTTTATATTATAATCTATTTCGTTCTGGCTCTGCCATAGACCCTGCATGGCCACAATGCAATAGTATAGGAGGTACTAATACTCCAACAGAATCAGTGTTTCATTTGAACTCTGGTATACAATGTAAGAAATTAACATGGCTAGTGCAGTACAGTTGAGGAGGTACATCAGGTCCATAAAATTGTACAACTTATTGCAGAAACTGTTGTGTCTGTTGCATTCATCTGTCTTTTGTACAGACAGTCCAAATAGCTGTATATTTGCTTGTACTAGCATGTTCATCGATTATACAAAACATTCCTGGGGGTCTGGGGGGCTTATGGGGAGTTTCTTGCTACACTCCCCCATCCCCATAGCCGGACAGGAGGAATACTATCAACAAAAGCCTATATCTGCCCCCTGCTGTATAATGAATTCAATTATCCTCACTTTTGGAGCTCCCCTCCCCCCCCCCCCCCCCAATCGTATTATATACCTTCTGCCATCGCTGCAGTGAATAGAACAGCTCAACGATCTCAATTCATGTTTGTCTTCCACAGCACCAGTTACTCTATCAGAAGATTCAACAGTATGATGTAGATCTTATACAAGTAGGTATGAAAGTATATGTTACTCAACATGGCAAGTACTGCAATCTTCACATAATGGTTCCCTTATATCATAACTGACGGTCACAGTGGTGGTGCTGAAAGTATTGGTGATGACTTCATATCGCTCTAGAGAAACCATGACTTCATATTCCTTTCAATTCCATGATGCATGCATATGCTTGCTGCACTTCTACAATACAAGGACATATTTGCTTGCAGAGTACTGTACCAGTGTGGACCTCGTGGACTACTACAAGTAAGTTAGCTGTGTTTTTAAAAGGCTGATTGTATTGGTATACTACTTTCTCAATTCGTCTCAGAATACTCTACTGCAGGGTAAGTAGGTGGGAGATTGGAATGCTTGTTCTTCTATTCAAGTCCAAACAAGGGCATCGGATACAAAGAGAGCTGTGCCTAGTGTGGTGTGGTGTGTGGGATGTACCTACCAGACGTGGTGGTGCACATATGCCAAGCCTTCGGAAATTAACACCGGATCGATTAATTCACATAATGATAAACTGACGATCACAGTGACAGTATTGGTGATGACTTCACCAAGCTCTATAGAAACCATTCCTTCGTTATATTCCTTTCAACTCCATGATGCATGCACATGCTTGCTGCATGTGTACCTTATAAATACATGTAGTACATGTTTGCATTGGTTATTACTTGTAACGCAATGATGCTTCTTCCACCTGCCAAAGAACCCAATTATTCTGATGACTTCACTAATGCATTACTTCAGTGCTCCCAGAACCAGATGTGTAACCCACATCTGTGTAGTGAACTATGTTTAAAAGGTCAATTCACTTTTACCAGTTAATAAAAAGTATCAGTTGTTTGCACAATACGTGCCAGGTTATGATGGAAACACAAAATACACTTGAGCCCCAAAATGTGTTCTAAGATGATTATGACAAGGACCATATTGCATTAGCATGCAAGAACAATGGTAGTCAAAGCGATCTGTATTATCATTCCAACACTGCATGAATTGTGATATAGATAGGTATGGGTGAGTATGTCGGCATTATGTACTTGGCGTTGAAAGAGTTAAAAGACTGTTGGAGGTTGGTATACGTTCCGATATTGGTTTGCAGAGTACTGTACCAGTGTGAACCTCAGTGGGCTCCTACAAGTACGTTAGCTGTGTTTGTAAAAGCAGGTTGGCATACGTAATGAACTCCACTTCCCAATTGGTCTCAGAATACTCTACTGCATAGTACTGTAGCTGGGAGAGTGGAGTGCTTTTCACTTTTATTCAGGGCCAAACTAGGGCATTGGGAATGACATGGGTTGTATGCCAAGTGTGTTGTGGTGTGATGTTGTGGTGGTCATATGCCAAACCCTTGTCACATAACACCGGATTGATTAATGTCTTAGCACTGTATTCTCAGATTTCAGTACTGTCCAAAACATATTAATACAATAACTGCAATTTTAAAATCGTAATAACCAAATGAAGTTGTCAGTACAATACACTCTGCAGACAATGCTACAAACACATATGTCCTATGAGTCTCTACTACAGTGCAGAGGTATATGACAGTACCATGACACGTATACTTCAATCGTCACCCGGTTGTTCCATGATGGTCAAAGTGGTGGTGCTATTGGTGGTGAATACATCTACCTCTATAGAAAGCATTGCTTTATATTTCATTTCAAATAATCTATTTCTGTCTGGCTCTGCCAATATATCTTGCAAGCCTTGAGGATGGCCACAATGCAATAGTATAGAAGGCCCACCAATACACAAACAGAATCAGTGTTTCATATGAACTCTGGTATACAGTGTAAGACATTAACATATCTAGCGCAGTACAGTTGAGGAGGTACATCAGGTCCAGATAATTGTACTACTTATTGCAGAAACTGGTGTGGTGTGTTGCATTTATCAGTCTTTTGAACTGACAGTCCAAATGGCTGTATACTTGCTTGTACATGTACTAGCATGAACACTATCACCATGGTAGCCTGGGTAGACAGAAGCAGATATGCATTGTCAGAACTATACACTGGATTCAAACTGTACATCGCAACAACAAACCAAAGCCTTGCTCCCTGCCCCATCGCCATTCCCCCTAATAGGGGGCATAGTGGGCATCATTCATTGATTGGTCTTCTTGGAGAGATAGTTGAACAGTCTGTTGTGTTGTGTAAGGTTTGATTATTAGAATGAAAGTGAAGGCATATCACCGTGGCAATCAAAAATATAACAGCATGTATTCCATGAAGGGATTCCACATTTCCATCATAGAACCAGGCACATAATTAATCACGACTGAGCAGTGGACTTGAGTATGTGAAAGTATGAATGACTGGTCTCAACAATGACAAGAAAATGAGAGTAGAAAAGACTGACTGCACTCTCTCGTTATGATGGGAAATCTATTAGCCAACCTAAATTGGTACATGGTAAGCTTATGAGATTATATTGATAGTGCTCATTTATTTTGACTCTCGAAACGCACAATAGTATATTCCAGCTTTTCCTAGGAACACTAAACATATGACTTGGCTACATTCGTACAGCTGCCCTCCAGTCGTGTTTTATGCCTTTGCTGTGTGTTGCATGTGTGTTAGTCTGTGTACTTGTTGGGACAAATTATGTATGTTTTGATGATGAATAGAGTACATGTGTCTGTTTCATGAACTGCCTACACCTATTCCTAGTAACGAGGAAAGGTATTATGTGAGGTTTTAAATTCAATTATCCTGCTTCAGGTACCAGGCAATGTATCAGCACACATACACACACACACACACACACACACAAACACACAAACACACACACACACAAACACACACACAATGTACACACACACAATGCACACACATACACACACAAACACACACAATGCACAAACACACACACACACACACACAACTCTTCTCCTCACAAACCTCTAATATGAGACTCTGGCGTCATGCACTGCAGCGCATGATGTTTATCTGTGTTTGTAACAATAGTGCAGGTTGGGTCCTTTTTTTCAGCAAGGGTGCCCAAACTGCACACAAAAACATCATAATTGTGCTGTGTAATTGAACAATCAGATAACAATTGTCAATGTAATCTAATGAACGTACTTTTCAACTTAAGTTGTTCAAACACTTGCTTACTGTTGAAACTTTGTAGTTTGATAACGGATGACTCTTTGAACGCCAAATGCATATATACATGCATTCTCACACAACCATATAACCATCTGTGTCATGCATTCAGAGTGTTGTGCTTATTACAAAAAATCACATTGAGTACCATGTTGTACATTTACATACATGCAATTCAGTGACATGCATGTAAACCAGCCATGTAGATGGGCACTGAAATATACGCACATCTTGTGTGTCCATCATTGGAGTGAACTGGCATTTTAAACATGTTGTACTACACTAATGTGGGATACATATTCTACCTGTTCTGGAAATAGTGAGTCATCTGAACAATGTGTTCTTCAGAAGAAACATACATGTAACTAGTACAGTTGTAAAGTAACCAAACATGTCATGAACTTATAAGGTCACACAAGTGCAGCAAACATTTGCATGCATGCATGCATTATGAAGTTGCAATCCCCACATTTCTTTCTTACACTGTCAAGTTGAACTCATAACAGTTGTGTGTATATGCATGCTTGCATATATGAACTAGCATAAGGGATGGGGTGCCTTTGTGGAGGCTGCTTCAGGTGCCGAACACCCTGTATTGAAGGTTGAACCACGGACAATGCATGATAGTCTCACAGATTGACTTTGAGTGTTGGTGTGCTGTGTATACACTATACATGTTTCATGTTTGATTCATGTGACAAGCTTTGTGTGTGTGCATGCGTGTGTATGCACTTGCGTGTGAATTTGTATTGTTGGACGGTTGTAGCTCACAGGTGTAAGGTGTTCATGTGTGATTGGAAAAATAGGGATAGCTAAATAGTCATGTGAAAGTTTGCTTCTGGTTGACATGTCACAGTTGTATGAAACGGTCCATTGGAGTTTACGTTAATTGAATGAAGCAGTTAGAGGATTTGACATATATGTTCATGCACTTAGGCACACACTTTCAATTGTTAGCTAGCTATTTCTGTCATTTGAGACCTCCTATATCACAGTGTTTCAAGCCAACAATGTGATGAAGTGTTGACTGGGGGTTAGAATTAAGCCATCTAATAGCTGTTGATTGGTGTTGGAGATGATATTGTGCCATGTGTAATTTGGTATATCAGTTTAAGTCAATCTAGGTGTCTGTGCGAGTGCATTGCTGCTGTACAAAGGAAGGACTACAGAAGGAGGTGATATCCACCTTCTGGGCAACACGCGACCCTAACACTCTGAATAACACACTGACATTATAGCCAATTGCGTAATCCATGGCCAATAACATATAGCACCAATTTACAGATGTAGTAGCCACTAAAAAGCAGTAAACAATCAGAACAGTACCCCATGGTTGCCTGTGTTTTTAATAAGTTGGCCAACACACGACCGTTTAACAGACAATCAAACGCCAATAGTATGCAGCAACATGACTTTGTCTACCTAGCCACTTTCATAGCTTAAGGCTGAGTTTTGTTAATGGTGACGTGTTAGCCAGCTTGTTAAGAAAGGGGCAACCATGGGCAAAGGTTACTGGTGGGCGTTAGTTAATAACTAATGTAATAGCTCACTATACTGTATACGTGTATGTTATTGGCCATGGGTTACACATTTGGCGAGAGGGTAAAAGCTGCATATGTTGGCTAGAATGTCAGTGGCTACAAGTTGGTCATTGCTGTGGGAGGGTGTGCAAGCTAGTGCATTGGCCACATGTAATCCGTGTGATATATTTATGTCACTGGCAGTCGAAGAGGGTGTCAGCTTTCATTACCCATGGGTCATCTGTGTTCAACACACCACCAAACAGAAGTGCAAACGGTTGTGTGAGATGACTGGAATCTGGCTGAACCAAAATATGTTCACTGGGCATGGATAAGGTTACATGTATGCCTTGGTATCCAGTTATATGTGTGCATTTTTGAATAACGTTAATTACTGATCATGCAGCCATATATTTACATCTATACATGTGATGCTTCAATTTGTAAATGAATAATGCGGTTCAATCTCATGCTCTATTGGTTACATAACTTAATGGAGCGCCTAAGAAACCAGCTTCAAAAGAACTGCAGAGACTACTCACTTCCATAATGGCCATCACTTTAGTTCCCAGCATCTGTTTGCATGTTTTGCCAATACAGAAATACCATATGCACATTCGATAATCATATTGCAATCCTTATTGGCGCGCAGCCATTTTTTATGCTACAGAAAAGGGGCTACGTTAACTGTAGTTGTCCATACATTTTTTGTTATTCACTTGCAGATTATATATGATCTCAATATTTGTGTAAGCCAATTATTGTGGAATAAGTGTTTCCACATTGCGGAAAAATGTTCTTTGTAAACAACTCACACCAATTTGACATGCAAAAAGTCTTTTCCTCATCTGATCAATGTGTTGATGACTAGAAAAACATTAATGGTTTAGATAAACAAATTCAAGCTATTGTATAATGGCACAATTAAATGCTCCCTCATGCTTGGTATACTATATGCGCTCTGATCGTGATTCCCATTGCACTTAGCATAGCTTATTGTTTGCCCAAAAGGGGGGTAGGCGACAGCCAGCCAGTCGGATGTGCGTAAGGGTGCTGACCCCCTACCTTGAGCCTGACTGGAACCAAGGGAAACGCTGGTCCCCATTAGGTCAGCCCCACCCCTTGACGCTGGTCAAGGTAAGGTGGTTAGGTCAGGTTAGAAGCCCGAAGGGTGCCGCCCAAGTGAAACCCCCAAATGGATTGATTAAGGGTGATTTGGTTCCAGGTAGTTGTGAGAGTACACATGAAGTGTGTGAATGTGTGTGCAGTGGAGTCATGGTGCTGATGCTATAGTTGCAGTGTCTGAAGGGCTTGTGAGTTACTTTCATCTGCCTGAAGAAGGAGTAAAGTACTCCGAAACCGGTCGCGAATAGGAAGAGATTTTTTGACTGGAAACTGTGTATATGATGGATAAAGAAACCAGGATGGAAACCTCAAACCACATTGTATGTTGGTTATCATTTTGTGATTCATGTATTTGTGCAAGTGTATGGTACCTAACCACAAAAGGTTGTAAACAAATATATTATCTAAACTACTCTTAGCCTACGAAGCCAGAAAAAAAGTACATATACATGTACAAAACAAACTCAGTAAACTTATATTTCAGAAAACCATATAATTTACCTCCAATGGAAGATGAAAACAAAGAGCTCTCCCCGTTTGCGCTTGTGCGCAATATTGAAACAATACAAAAACAAATGATACACAAATGGGAAAATAGTAGACAACACGATGGACTGGGAATAGACTATGTAACAGCTTTCGTATTTCCTCCGCAACCTAAACCAATTCCAGAACATGAGACAGTTCTGATAAGTAGAGGCAATGCTAGAAACAAAGCATGCCAAACGTATGAAAAATATGATGCCGTTTGGCCAGAAAAACATATGGATCCCACAGACTATTTTATTGTTTCAAATATAAAACATAAGAAACATAGGAGAAACACACTGAAAGAGCTGTCTACAATTCTTAAAAATGAAAAAGAAACACAAATTTGGGTTACATACAATAACACCTTAGTCCATTGGAGGCATATTTCAATGATCGAAGTCATATTCGACCCAGATGACATAACAATACATGCCTGCTCTTCCATACAGCTTGACTACTCCACAGATGAGGACGGAAAACCCTCCGTCTCTCATGATGATGGAGGTGAGGGCGTCTCCTTGGAGGAGGAGAAATCAAGGATGGTCCTGTTATTGGGCTCTTTGAACAAAGTGAAATAGGGCTGCTCTTGGCGGTGCTGTGCAGTTTTGGAAGTATGCTCGCAGTGCCATGACGCGATGAGTGTAACCCATGGATATCATGGTGCCTCTCCCGGTTTGGTCTGTTTTCGACTTCTTGATAAGGAAGTGAAGGCCCTCCTTGACCCAGGTGACATCGCTTTTGGTGGGGTGGAGTCTGGGGTCGAATCTGCCTCTCGTAGTCCGGGTGTACTCGCTAACCCTCAGGAACCCGAAAAAATCGAACGTGAGGGCTGCTTTCAGCATCAGCTTGTCATGACTGCTCAGTGGATCACTGTTCAGTAACTTCAGCAGTTGCTTCAGCATCCCAATGGTGAGAGGCAGTCTCTTAGGTCTGAGGTGGGCTGGGCCTTGGGAGCGTTGCATGCCTCTGATGGCTAGGTTCAGTGTTGGGTTGTTGTGGGCCGGACTGCTGAACCCACGGGTAAGGTGGAGGTGGGTGACGGCTGCCAGGTACACCTGAGTGGTGTTAGCCTGGAGTAATTGGCTGAGATAGGCAGCAAAGAGATTGATGGTGTGCTTGGACCCTGGAAAAGGGGTCAGATTGAACTGGGTGCAGAAGGCGTAGTACTTCCTGATCCCTGCCCTGTAGGTGGTGGATGTTGAGGGGGCCACGGCTCTGTGCAGGAGGTGTCTGAGGCGGCCTTCTAGAGCTCTGCCAGCTCCTGAGGTACGGGCATGGGCAGCTGGTTGGCCTGGGGGGCAAGGGAAAAGAAGCGTGACATTTGATTGCGGGAAAGTGCGTCCGCAATGCAGTTCAGTCTGCCTGGGAGGTGCACCAGGGAAACTGTAAAGTTGTTTCTGGCTGCAATGAAGAACAGGGTTCTTAGGAGATCCATTATGCCAGGGTGCCTTGAAGACTGGTTGGTCCATGCCTGGACTATGGGCAGGTTGTCGCAATGAAACCTGATGCGCTGTCCAGTCAGGAAATGGCCCCAAGTGAGAGCTGCTGCCACTATGGCGAATAGTTCCTGCCACTGTATGGAGCGCTTGAGTAGCTGCTGGTGTGGCTGCCAGTCGCCTCTGAACCAGGCACCATCCAGGTAAGCGCCAAATCCGAGGGAGCCGGAGGCATCGGTGTACAGCTGGAAGGAGTCTGCATCCTTCCACTCAAGTGCTATGAACATCGAGATGCCATTCCAAGATGGTAGGAAGCTGTTCCACCATCGTAGGTCGGCTCTGGCTTCGGGGTTGAGGTGGATGTGGTGGTGTAGCTTCCTCACTGTTGTTGAGAGCTGGATGAGACGACGCAGGAACAGGCGGCCTGCTGGGACAACCTTGGCTGCAAAGGATAGTTTCCCGATGAGAGATAGGAGCTCCCTCTTGGTAGCTTTGCGTTTGCCAAGCCATGATTTGATCAGGGATGAGATATCCTGCAGCTTCTAAGGTGGCAATCTGAGCTGCTGCAGGGAGGAATCCAGAACGATGCCCAGGAAGGTGATGCAGGTCGCTGGACCTTCACACTTTTCCGTGGCCACTGGGATCCCCATCGCCTCGCATACCTGGAGCATGGTTGACATGGACTCCTGGCAGGTAGGTTGGTTTGGGGGGCCGACTAGGAGAAAATCGTCGAGGTAGTGGAGTAGGATTGCCCCGTAATTGTTCTCTAGGACCCAGTGAAGTGCGCTGGCAAAGTTGTCGAAGATGTTTGGGGCAGAGCGTAGACCAAAGGGGAGGCAGGTGTCGATGTAGTACTGCCCTCGCCAGTACATACCAAGGAGTTCCCATTCAGACGCCTAAATTGGAACCATTCTGAAGGCGGATCTCAGATCGACCTTCGCCATCCTGGCTCCTTTGCTGAATCTGCTAAGGAGGGCCATTGCGTCGTCAATGGTGGAGTAGTGGATGGAGAATTCTTCCTTGGCAATGAAGTCATTGATGCTACGACCCTCTGGTGCCGACAAGTGAAGGATAACTCTCCATTTCCCGTTCTTTTTCGGAACTGCTCCCAGGCCGGATGTGCGGAGGTGCTCTAGGGGCCGTTGTGAGAAGGGGCTGAGGATGCGTCCCAGCTCCACCTCTTTTAGTAGCTCAGCGTCCACGATTTCGGGGTGCTGTAGTGCAGAGGTCAGGTTGCGTGCAGTGAAGGGGAAGTGAGGACCATTGTAGCCGGTGGAAACACCATTGTCGATGCCATTGAGCAGCCAGGAGACCCAAGCCTTGTCAGGATGTCCCTTTAGTTCTCGCTCAAAGGCTAAGCGTCGTAGTGGGGTGTGAGCCCGCTGGAGCTCACTTAACCCCTGGAGTGCTGGTGCGGGGGCAGGACTTGGCAGAGTGCTCTCCACTGCAGCCAGTGACCCAGCACCTGTGGGAGAAGTTGCATTCCGTGCCCTTGGTGCATTTTCCATAATTAAACCGCCGGCAGATCTCCTCACCTGATGCTGTATGTGTGGCGTGCTCACCATGGTGACGGCTGCCAGTAGTGGCTGCTGGGTGCTGTGCTGGTGTCCCTGACGCCCCGATCCGTGGGTATGAAGACTGCTGTCTTGTCCGAAGTGCCGGGTTGGTGACGCACCATACCAGCAGGTCCTCCTTCAGTACATCCCAGCGGAGGGCCTGTTGATTGTCTCTGGCTGCAGCTTGCCTGAACAGCTTGTCATACTTCAGGGAAGCTGCAACCGAGTACACCGAGAAGAGCTGGCAGATGATCGACTGGTATTTCACCAGCTCCAGTGCGGTGTTTGGATCCGGATGGCAATAAATATATTCCAGGCCTCGAACCAGCTGCCAAGGTCGCATACTTGGCGTCTATCCTTCCCTTTGCGCTTTCCCACGGAGAGCGAGGAAAGGTCGTCTATGGGGGAAAGGAGTTTATCAAAATGGGCATACTTACCCTTCTTGATCCTCTTCACTTCGCGCCTCGAAGGGGTAGGGACCATGGTGGTGAAGGGAGCATTCAGGCAGCTGCGCGGTCCCGCGACTTGGAGTGATGTGCCGCTTGGACTTCGACTTCCGCTTCTTCCTCCGTGCGTCGGAGTCGCTGGACTCGGGCGACGAACTTTCAGAGCTGCTGGAAACTGCTAGAGCTGTCGGAGCTGCTGGAAGTGGAGCTGCTAGCGGGTGACGTAGATCGTGTGCGGCGTCGTTTCCTGGCGGAGGATTTGCTCTTTGAAGGGTGCTGGCGAGCCCCTTTTGAGGTGGCTAGCTCAGTGCTTATTGCACTGTCGTCGGGAGAGTGCGCTTTCCCGTGGGCGGTGACGCTGTGCATTCGACTTATCCGCGCTGCTCCCGCTGGGGAGCGGCGGGGGGTTCGCCGAGCTCGAGAGACTGCTGGTCGCTCAGGTCTCTGATGCTTTCGCCGAGTGCCGCGTGGAGGAGCCACGTCCAGTGCCTCCTCGCATGCTGCCTGGCCCAAGGAAAAAAACCTTGCATGTTCATGCATGTTTCATGCATGATATTGCATTGCATGCATGACGCAACTTGCCAGCACAACAACTCATGCATGATCATGCATGCATCAGGCATGGTAATCTTGAATGCAAGAAAGGAATCGGTTTAGACCCACGACAGCATGTTTTTATGATTATTGTTGATTCTAACTAAACAATATTAATAATCCTTGTCATTTGTAACTAGCATGAACCTTAGGACATGCATGAGCATGCATGTATCATGCATGATAATGTCTAATGCATCATCGATCATTTTTACTGCATGATTTACCATCAGTGCATATTATAGAAATGTTCACAATGGTACACACAGAAAAAGTATATTAGAATGCATGCACAATTGTACCATGCCCTATAACCTGTGTATAATTGATTTAAGATAATCCATCCTACGCTTACACACTTCTCTCCTTTTTCTTTATTGTCTGCATTCAGGTGACTATACAGCGTGAAGTTCTGCTTTACAGTTATGAGTGATGTCAGTGATCATGAAAGAAGTGTTGTTATACTTCATCATGCAAGCACATATGTACAATAAATCAATGATGCTCATAAGTATTTGGTTGCCTAACAGCATAAGTCTTGCACTTTGTCTGAACTAATACAGCTCTTGTTATTATGTCACATAAAGGAATCAGAACAACATTTGATTCTTCAAGTACTTCAGAAAATAGATCATAAGCACCTAACATATCTTCATCCTTGTATATTTGAAGAACATCCCTACAGGCAGGGCCTGCTTTGGACAGCAATGACTGCGTCACTGAAAATGGTCTCACAATTGCACTAGGAGGATCCATTTTGACAAATGCTATAATCCTTCCATAATGAGTACTTTCATTCTCTTTATAGTAGCAAACTGAACTCTCTCGTTTGGTGGACCTGCTACAATTTTGAGCATAATACAATGTTCCATTAAGCAATAGCTTTCCATATAAGTCATATCCTTCAACATTTTGCATAAAGGATGTCGGTATTGTGTACATATGTTTGCCCAGTTCTTCAAACTCACTTGGCATGAAACGGCTAGAATCATTAATAAAATTAATGGCATCAGCATCCTCCTGCTCTACAAGTTTATGATGGACAAGCTGCAGCGTTTGCTGTACTTCAATGTTAAAAATTATCTGGTTCAAAACTTTATTCTTTGAATGTGACAGATTTTTGATGATTCCATTCTTATTTTCACATCCAAAGGCAGAATGGGTCCACAAAGGACCCCACAGGCGAACATAGTGAGTTAAATGTAGCAAAAGGTGAGCATTCATGGTGCAATGTTCCTCTCCATATAGTTCTGGTAGTAGGGAACAACAATCCTTCAGCATTTCATCTGCAACTTCAATGTCACTTATTTTTATATCTTCTTGGAGAAGTAAATGAAAAGCACACACAAGAAGAGCATAATGATGATAGAAGAGTAGGGGAAGTACATGAAGAAGCAAAGGAAGAGAATAGTATAATAACCAAACACGAAACTCAGAAGCCTTCCAGTACATCATATGCTTTTGTATACTTCTAGGTGCTCTTGTAAAGTCATGTGGAGGTTTCTGTTTCAAGAGCTCAGAATCTAATGATTTCAACTTTGATCCAATGTAATAGGCTTTTGTGTGGTTTGATGTTTTTAACCAACAGTTCATCATTCGTTTTACAAACCCTTCTGGACCTACATGCATTTAATCGACAGGAATATTGTCCACCAGATGAAATCCAACAATATGCGATAGTGGTGATGAATTCAATATCCCTTGCACTAAAACACCTGTACGTTCAACTTGAGTTGCAAGATCACACATTTCATCATGTGTTCGGTGTATGTATTGTTCATTCGGACGTGAATTGTTGCTCAAACGTTTGCCTGGGTGAAGGCACACTGGGCACCCACAAACTCCATTAAATTGTTTCAGGCCCATAACCGGGGCTTTAGCCACTGTGTCAAAAATGCCATTCAGTACTTTACCACGAATTGTCTTTAGACCCTCGTGAGTTTGGATTGATATTCCTTTGTAATACAGTGTATTAAGAGCATCTACAACTGGTTGAAACAAAAAATTCATTGAAGGCTTAGCTGGGCCACACCAAATAGCAAGAAGCATTATATTGGCAGAGTTATAGCGAATCGAGGGGGGTAAATTTAAAATCACTGCATATACAGGCCAGAAGCTAATGGATGAAGATTTAAAAAGTGGAACTCCATCTGTAAATATACTGAGAGCTAGAATTTGTCTTTGCTTGGTATTTTCACCTCAAAACTAATTAAATAGTTTTGAGGTGAAAATACCAAGCAAAGACAAATTCACAGAAAGGTCAGTAGGCTGGGTCGTCAACAATATACATGTAAATTGATACAGAAGCACCATTCAGATGCAGCCACACCTTTGTTTCACCGTACACAGCAGGGTTTTTAATTTGCTTTTCTATGAATAATGCGGAGTGAATTTGCATTATTTGGTCACACAGCAGAATCTGATGTAGCTTGAGAACACGTACATGTATATGCATTTTCAATGAGTTTGACAGCCTCTCTGGTACCTTTTCATCACTATTTTCCCAAGTGCTTGGAGTCATCCAAGTCATCAGCAACGATTCGCGTCTCGTTAATTGTCATGAACGTGCACAACTTGATGCAAATGTGTAAATATTACGTTAAGGTTTCGAATTTACACTTGACTTGCCCAATCGATAGCGATGCTTGATTTTTTAAACGAGCGACACTTGTTCTATAAAGCGAACCGATTTTGTTAATGCCGGACACATTTTGTTGGCCAATTATGGTTCACCGGACTGATTTGCCAGCAACATTGGTCCGGCAGTGCAGGATCCAATTTTGCACCCAGACGGGCCAATTTTAGCGTGACAAGTATCTAGTACTGGCGAATGCATTTGATTGTAGCCACGAGAGATTTGCTGTTTGTAAATATTTATACTTCGAACAATACAGTAAAATCTAGGATGATGTGGTTAAGCCATGCATGCAAACTGGTATGATTAAGCAATCTGGTGTTATGTCACACACTTTGGCACCACCACAACTGATTAATACATTAATACGTTGTGGTAGCCTACACTGACTGTACATGGAAGGCATAGGACTGCGCACCGATAGCAAATAGGAATATATGGATCTGTATGCTCATTGAACTTTGTTGTCTATTAATGGCTAGGAGGATGTATTTCTGTGTGACACACACAGGACAGTCCTCTTGTTAACACCTCTTTGGTTAAAGGAAGAACTAGGAACATGCATATGTCTGTTTGTTTTTTGTTAGATGCATGCTTATTGTTATGTCCAGAGTTTAAAATTGTTTGGTTTGAAAAGACTTGCCTTTGTATGTGCATGGTGGTATCAATGAAGTGGACTTCATTTAGAGCGCTCCTATGAATTTCCTGATTTAGGGCTTCATAAATTTGGCATGACAGGGTTAAACTATGGATGTAAAGGGTGTGGTCCTACTACTGAAGCAAAAGAGGAGAGTATTGCACGTGATGTGGGGGAGGGGTATGATGCTTTAAAAAAGAAATAAGGTACTAGTAAATAGTTTGCAAGCTTCTGTGTTGTTATAACTTTAAGCGTGTAGGGAGATTGGGTTCCTCCATGCGATGCTTAGATTACATTCACATACGCGCCTAACACACTAATCACGTGATCAGTGGCGGGCCATCCTTTACTTTTCCCGCCTCTCTTAGTTGTCGTTTTAGTTGATAATGGGACTTTTTCATTGTGATTCCACTGATTCTATTTATTGTCTTTAATGCTCCAAATATCCATAATTCCCATGGCCTCCACTACATGCCCATGTCCCATGGCCTCAAATGCCCATGTCCCATGGCCTCAAATGCCCATGTCCCATGGCCTCAAATGCCCATGTCCCATGGCCTCACATGCCCATGTCCCATGGCCTTCACTACATGCCCATGTCCTTCACTACATACTCATGTCCCATGGCCTTCACTACATGCCCATCTTCCATGGCCTTCACTACATGCCAATGCAACCCCTACTACATGCCTCTTTCCTGACACATTTATAATTCATAGCAAAATAAAATAAAAGACTAAGTGTGTGCTGTTGGTTCAATTCTAGGATACCTAAAGGGCTTGGAGAGTATGGCAGAGCATTTAGAAGAGTGTAGCAGTATGGAGAAAGTAACATAGTATAAAATTCTTGTGTAAACAGGTAAAATGGTAGTTATAAATGAGACAGGCATATAGTGTAGGCCATGCAGGCCATGGGACATGGGCATGACATTGCCAGAATTTTCAGACACCGATGACGAATGCTGATGCGGTATCGCCCACATCTGTTGATTCACCGTTCACGCATCCATTGAAATGTATGGAGTAAAAATGCATTTTTGTTTAGCAGACATCAGGATATGAGTATTTGTATGCATGCCATTACTTGCCTCAAAATGCATGTGTTTACGTTTGCTATCTGTACAATGTAAAGGAAAGAAATAATAATTTTGAGTGTAAGTGCATCAAGAAGGGAAAGCATGAAACTTGCCGTTTGGCATACTGTGGTATCAGGCTTTGATCTGAGTCAGTTAAGCACAAAGGAATAAGTCGATAAGATAATTTCATTAGTATTTCAATAATGCTTGATATATGACATCATTATTTCGATGGTACTAAAGATGCTTGTTGATTTGTTGTCAAAACCGACGTCATCTTGTACATGAACATACTGTACATTCGTTGCTCAATGCAGCTAGTGCGATATATAAAATTTTAAATACCTTCACCTACCATTGGAACCTAGTTAAATACTCGCTGAATCATGCTGATTCTAAAACCTATACAACACAAACACTTGTGAACATCGATACACTCAAACTATTTTGCATTTGTTGTCTCGTATAATAATATTTTCGCTCTTTGTGATGTCCTTACAGTGATTTGTAGTAAGTCCCATTATTTGGTATGTTTTTAAGCGATACAGGCAAAATATTTCTGTTTATCCATTGTGTGGTTGTGATCTGAACGGGGGATGAGAATGTGAACTGTATGAATTCATGTATAAGAAGCATACATTTTATTGCTTATACGAGAGGTACACGTATAGTATGTAAAGGTTTTCAAAGCTGATGCTTATACAGCAAAACATTTTATTGCACGATGGCAATGAAGGGACATCCATGAAGCACTGCAACCAAAGGCTTCAAACCACCTCCATACAAGTGGTGCACACTAAAGCCCTCCATGGGAGTTCCAGTGGCTGGCACAGGATCTCCAGACAGATTAGACATTGCAGTTGTTCCAGGTCTACTTGATTGTTGAAGCTGCTAAATGGGAAGACTTCAGAAAGGTGGGTGTTGTGGTGCAATTTCTTTGATGGTTTCAATGATAATGGCAGTGGTTGCTAGATGGCCTATTCGATGTCATGGTGCTGACTTGATGCATCATTTGGGATCACATGCCCTGTGCATAAAGAAAACACAGCTTATTACAAGCCCACACTGATATGCATGTTCCGACACCATGCATCCATGTTCCTTCCAATCAATGATTGCTGTTGAGCTGCAGCAAGTTCTGCTTGCACAAAGAGCAGAATGATAGAGGGTGGATGTCAGGGAAATCATTGATACAATGCTAGAGTTTCTAATAAGATATTCTACGAACTGTAAAAATTGGTAGAAAATGTCCTCCTTTTCTTTCCTTTAGCCATTAAAAGGCTTCCACAGACTCTGTTACATTTCTAAAACTGGTCTCTGTGGGGCTCCATCTGCTCATTTGCTGTGTGACCCAATAAAGCAATTCACATACAAAAGCAAAACTGTGTTGTGTGTGGTAAAAAAGTGTGGCTTCAACTGATAGGTGCTTTATACCTAAATGTATATAGTTGACAATGTAGCATACTGACCGTCTTGTGAATTTGTCTGTGCTTGGTATTTTTACCTTAACTATTTTGAAGGCAGCAGTGTAGAATATTGTGCCATTATACAATAGCTTGAATTTGTTTATCTAAACCATTAATGTTTTTCTAGTCATCAACACATTGATCAGATGAGAAAAAGCCTTTTTGCATGTCAAATTGGTGTGAGTTGTTTACAAAGAACATTTTTCCGCAATGTGGAAACACTTAATTGGCTTACACAAATATTGAGATCATATATAATCTGCAAGTGAATAACAAAAAATGTATGGACAACTACAGTTAACGTAGCCCCTTTTCTGTAGCATAAACAATGGCTGCGCGCCAATAAGGATTGCAATATGAATATCAAATGTGCAAATGGTATTTCTGTATTGGCAAAACATGCAAATAGATGCTGGGAACTAAAGTGATGGCCATTATGGAAGTGAGTAGTCTCTGCAGTTCTTTTGAAGCTGGTTTCTTAGGCGCTCCATTAAGTTATGTAACCAATAGAGCATGAGATTGAACCGCATTATTCATTTAGAAAGTGAAGCATCACATGTATAGATGTAACTATATGGCTGCATGATCAGTAATTAACGTTATTCAAAAATGCACACATATAACTGGACACCCAGACATACATGTAACCTCATCCATGCCCAGTGAACATATTTTGGTTCAGCCAGATTCCAGTCATCTCACACAACCGTTTGCACTTCTGTTTGGTGGTGTGTTGAACACAGATGACCCATGGGTAATGAAAGCTGACACCCTCTTCGACTGCCAGTGACATAATTATATCACACGGATTACATGTGGCCAATGCACTAGCTTGCACACCCTCCCACAGCAATCCAACTTGTAGCCACTGACATTCTAGCCAACATATGCAGCTTTCACCCTCTCGCCAAATGTGTAACCCATGGCCAATAACATACACGTATACAGTATAGTGAGCTATTACATTAGTTATTAACTAACGCCCACCAGTAACCTTTGCCCATGGTTGCCTCTTTCTTAACAAGCTGGCTCACACGTCACCATTAACAAAACTCAGCCTTAAGCTATGAAAGTGGCTAGGTAGACAAAGTCATGTTGCTGCATACTATTGGTGTTTGACTGTCTGTTAACGGTCATGTGTTGGCCAACTTATTAAAAACACGGGCAACCATGGGGTACTGTTCTGATTGTTTGCTGCTTTTTAGTGGCTACTACATCTGTAAATTGGTGCTATATGTTATTGGCCATGGATTACGCAATTGGCTAGAATGTCAGTGTGTTTTTCAGAGTGTTAGGGTCGCGTGTTGCCCTCACCTCCTTCTGTAGTCCTTCCTTTGTACAGCAGCAATGCACTCACACAGACTTAAACTGGTATACCAAATTACACATGGCACAATATCATCTCCAACACCAATCAACAGCTATTAGATGGCTTAATTCTCACCCCCAGTCAACACTTCATCACATTGTTGGCTTGAAACACTGTGATATAGGAGGTCTCAAATGACAGAAATAGCTAGCTAACAATTGAAAGTGTGTGCCTAAGTGCATGAACATATATGTCAAATCCTCTAACTGCTTCATTCAATTAACGTAAACTCCAATGGACCGTTTCATACAACTGGGACATGTCAACCAGAAGCAAACTTTCACATGACTATTTAGCTATCCCTATTTTTCCAATCACACATGAACACCTTACACCTGTGAGCTACAACCGTCCAACAATACAAATTCACACGCAAGTGCATACACACGCATGCACACACACAAAGCTTGTCACATGAATCAAACATGAAACATGTATAGTGTATACACAGCCACACCAACACTCAAAGTCAATCTGTGAGACTATCATGCATTTTCCGTGGTTCAACCTTCAATTCAGGGTGTTCGGCACCAGAAGCAGCCTCCACAAAGGCACCCCATCACTTAACTCTTTGAATGCCATGCTAGTTCATATATGCAAGCATGCATATACACACAACTGTTATGAGTTCAACTTGACAGTGTAAGAAAGAAATGTGGGGATTACAACTTCATAATGCATGCATGCATGCAAATGTTTGCTGCACTTGTGTGACCTTATAAGTTCATGACATGTTTGGTTACTTTACAACTGTACTAGTTACATGTATGTTTCTTCTGAAGAACACATTGTTCAGATGACTCACTATTTCCAGAACAGGTAGAATATGTATCCCACATTTGTGTAGTACAACATGTTTAAAATGCCAGTTCACTCCACCTCCATCTACATTTTTCCAGTTCATAATAAGTATGGTTTGTTACAACCGTATGTGCAAGGTAATGATGGACACACAAGATGTGCGTATATTTCAGTGCCCATCTACATGGCTGGTTTACATGCATGTCACTGAATTGCATGTATGTAAATGTACAACATGGTATTCAATGTGATTACATGTAATAAGCACAACACTCTGAATGCATGACACAGATGGCTATATGGTTGTGTGAGAATGCATGTATATATGCGTTTGGCGTTCAAAGAGTCATCCATTATCAAACTACAAAGTTTCAACAGTAAGCAAGTGTTTGAACAACTTAAGTTGAAAAGTACGTTCATTAGATTACATTGACAATTGTTATCTTAATGTGTTTGTAGCATTGTCTGCAGAGTGTATTGTACTGACAACTTCATTTGGTTATTACGATTTTAAAATTGCAGTTATTGTATAAATATGTTTTGGACAGTACTGAAATCTGAGAATACAGTGCTATAGAAATTAATCAATCCGGTGTTATGTGACAAGGGTTTGGCATATGACCACCACAACATCACACCACAACACACTAGGCATACAACCCATGTCATACCCAATGCCCTAGTTTGGCCCTGAATAAAAGTGAAAAGCACTCCACTCTCCCAGCTACAGTACTAGGCAGTAGAGTATTCTGAGACCAATTGGGAAGTGGAGTTCATTACGTATGCCAACCTGCTTTTACAAACACAGCTAACGTACTTGTAGGAGCCCACTGAGGTTCACACTGGTACAGTACTCTGCAAACCAATATCGGAACGTATACCAACCTCCAACAGTCTTTTAACTCTTTGAACGCCAAGTACATAATGCCGACATACTCACCCATACCTATCTATATCACAATTCATGCAGTGTTGGACTGATAATACAGATTGCTTTGACTACCATTGTTCTTGCATGCTAATGCAATATGGTCCTTGTCATAATCATCTTAGAACACATTTTGGGGCTCAAGTGTATTTTGTGTTTCCATCATAACCTGGCACGTATTGTGCAAACAACTGATACTTTTTATTAACTGGTAAAAGTGAATTGACCTTTTAAACATAGTTCACTACACAGATGTGGGTTACACAATCTGGTTCTGGGAGCACTGAAGTAATGCATTAGTGAAGTCATCAGAATAATTGGGTTCTTTGGCAGGTGGAAGAAGCATCAGTGCGTTACAAGTAATAACCAATGCAAACATGTACTACATGTATTTATAAGGTACAAGTGCAGCAAGCATATGCATGCATCATGGAATTGAAAGGAATATAACGAAGGAATGGTTTTTATAGAGCTCTATGAAGTCATCACCATACTGTCAGCACCACCACTGTGATCGTCAGTTATAGTCTGAGGGAACCATTATGTGAATTAACCGATCCAGTGTTAATTTACGAAGGTTTGGCATATGTGGACCACCACGTCTGGTAGGTACATCCCACACACCACATCACACTAGGCACAGCTCTCTTCGTATCCGATGCCCTTGTTTGGGCTTGAATAGAAGTGACAAGCATTCCACTCTCCCAGCTACTTACCCTGCAGTAGAGTATTCTGAGACCAATAGAGAAAGTGGTAAACCAATGCAATCAGCCTTTTAAAAACACAGCTAACGTACTTGTAGTAGTCCACGAGGTCCACACTGGTACAGTACTCTGCAAATCAAAAGTCCTTATAAGGTAGAAGTGTAGCAAGCATATGCATGCATCATGGAATTGAATGAAATATGAAGTAATGGTTTCTCTAGAGCGATATGAAGTCATCACCAATACTTTCAGCACCACCACTGCGACCATCAGTTATGATATAAGGGAACCATTATGTGAAGATTGAAGTACTTTCCATGTTCAGTGACATATATATTTTTCATACCTACTTGTATAAGATCTACATCATATTGTTGAATCTTCTGATAGAGTAACTGGTGCTGTATCTGGAAATTCAAACATGAATTGAGATCGGTGAGCTGTTCTATTCACTGCAGCGATGGCAGAAGGTATATAATAAGATTCGGGGGGGGGGGGGGGGGGAGCTCCAAAAGTGAGGATAATTAAATTCATTATACAGCAGGGGGCAGATATAGGCTTTTGTTGATAGTATTTCTCCTGTCCGGCTATGGGGATGGGGGAGTGTAGTAAGAAGCTCCCAATAAGCCCCCCAGACCCCCAGGAATGTTTTGTAAAATTGATGAACATGCTAGTACAAGCTAATATACAGCTGTTTGGACTGTCAGTTCAAAATACAGATAAATGCACCAGTTTCTGCATTAAGTTGTACAATTATCTGGACCTGATGTACCTCCTCAACTGTACTGCACTAGCTATTACATTGTATACCAGAGTTCAAATGAAGCACTGATTCTGTTGGAGTTTTAGTAACTCCTATACTATTGCATTGTGGCCATGCAAGGCTTGCAAGATCTATGGCAGAGCCAGACAGAAATGGATTATTTGAAAGGAAGTAAAATAAAGCAATGCTTTCTATAGAGGTAGATGAATTCACCACCAATAACACCACCATATTGACCATCAGGGAACAACTGGGTGACGATTGAAGTATACGTGTCATGGTACTGTCATATACCTCTGCACTGTAGTAGAGACTCATAGGACATATGTGTTTGTAGCATTGTCTGCAGAGTGTATTGTACTGACAACTTCATTTGTTTATTACAATTTTAAAATTGCAGTTATTGTATAAATATGTTTTGGACAGTACAGTGAAATCTGAGAATACATTACTAAGGAAATTGGTATAATTAATCAATCCGGTGTTATGTGACAAGGTTTTGGCATATGAGCACCACAACATCTGTTTGGTACATCCCACACACCGCAACTCACTAGGCATACAACCCATGTCATACCCAATGCCCTAGTTTGGCCCTGAATAAAAGTGAAAAGCACTCCACTCTCCCAGCTACAGTACTATGCAGAACTGCATGCATGTTCGGAGACCAATTCGGAATTGGAGTTCTATAAATATGCCAACCTGTTTTTACAAACACAGCTTACGTATTTGTAGTAGTCTGCTGATGTTCACACTGGTACTGTACTCTGCAAACCATTATAAGAACATATACAAACCTCCAACAGTCTTTTAACTCTTTCAACGCCAAGTACATAAGCCGACATACTCACCCATACATATCTATGTCACAATTCATGCAGTGCTGGACTGATAATACAGATCGCTTTGACTACCATTGTTCTTGCATGCTAATGCAATATGATCCTTGTCATGTATCATCTCTAAACACATTTTTTGGCTCAAGTGCATTTTGTGTTTCCATCATAACCTGGCACGTAATTGTGCCAAACAACTGATACTTTTTGTTAACTGGTAAAAGTGAACTGACCTTTTAAACATAGTTCACTACACAGGTGTGGGTTACACATTCTGGTTCTGGGAGCACTGAAGTATTGCATTAGTGAAGTCATCAGAATAATTGGGTTCTTTGGCAGGTGGAAGAAGCATCATTGCGTTACAAGTAATAACCAATGCAAACATGTACTACACGTCCTTATAAGGTAGAAGTGCAGCAAGCATATGCATGCATCATGGAATTGAATGAAATATGAAGTAATGGTTTCCATAGAGCTATATGAAGTCATCACCAATACTTTCAGCACCACCACTGTGACCATCAGTTATGATATAAGGGAACCATTATGTGTAGTTTCCATGTTCAGTAACATATATATTTTTCATACCTACTTGTATAAGATCTACATCATATTGTTGAATCTTCTGATAAAGTAATGGTGCTGTATCTGGAAGACAAACATGAATTGAGATCGTTGAGCTGTTCTGTTCACTTCAGCGATGGCAGAAGGTATATAATAAGATTGGGGGGGGGGGGAGCTCCAAAAGTGAGGATAATTAAATTCATTATACAGCAGGGGGCAGATATAGGCTTTTGTTGATAGTATTTCTCCTGTCCGGCTATGGGGATGGGGGAGTGTACCTACTTGTATAAATCTACATTATGCAATGCATGAATGGTTTTAACAGTTGTGTGTGCATGTATGGAGACATGGATATCTGTGCACTTGGCGTCCAATGAGCTAACATATGGAGGTAATAGGGAAGAGGAAGATGGAATGAATGGGAAGCAGATGGAGGGGAAACTATAATTATAGTATTATGCCATCTTAAGGCAGCCCTGTGTCTACAACCCACTCATGTCCACCATATCTGTTGATAGAAAATTAAACCTGCAGGTGTTTGAAGATAGCTCTATTGTGTAATGGAATGGTCATGACCTCTTTCTAGATTTCCTTGCCCTAATCATGACATAGGGATAGATCTATGATGTGTGGCTCTCACAGGCACATTGGTGGACTCCCTAGGGGTCCTGTGTTGTCGCTGTAAGTATTTACTTTTTTATGTAGTTGTGTCTGGCTGTTGTTGAATCATCAGATAGTGTAACTGGTGCTGTATCTGGAAGACTAATATGAATTGAGATCGTTGAGCTGTTGTATCAGTGGCATAAAGACGATTGGGGGAGGGGGAGTGAGAATTATTAAATTCATTATACAGCAGGGGGCGGATACAGGCTTCTGTCCTCTTGTCCGGGTATGGGGATGGGGGAGTGTAGTATAAGAAGCTCCCCATAAGCCCCCCAGACCCCCAGGAATGTTTTGTAAAATCAATGAATGATTACATTAAAACGACTACAAATTATCGTAATAGTGAGTCTTTGGCAGCTCACAATCAATTTTAGGTTAGGCAATTTCTCTGGACAGTTAGCCATTGCAACAATACCATGCATGAAGACCTGCAATTTGTAACGCTTCGACCACCATGCACGCCACGTTAACCGGCCTACGGTCAAGCACGTGACAGATGACTAGTGACAATACATTCTAAAATTAATGGACACAGGCGTAGAGCCGCAATCGATAACAATTGGTCTTTTAATTATGCAATATATGTACCATTTAATGTTAGGTTTGGAGGGGCTGAGCCCCTCAATGCCATTATTGCTGAGCCCCCCCCCCCCCCCCCCTCCCCCCCCTTCCGTCCACACAATGTCATTAGTCATGATGCTGAAGTGGAAGACCTTAGGTGGTGGATTTTGAAGTGTGTTTCACCGTGGTAGTATAGTGACTAGTTGATCGTACGCTGTCGAATGTCTAGCCAGCCAAATCGTGCAGTCTGATCCCTTTCATTCTCCTTTACAGACATAAAAACTAATGGAACCAAAATGTTTAATGTCATATCACAATAAAACACTCTGATATAGTGCACCAGAATTATGGATATTTGGAGCATTAAAGACAATAAATAGAATCAGTGGAATCACAATGAAAAAGTCCCATTATCAACTAAAACGACAACTAAGAGAGGCGGGAATCCTGTGAGTAACGAATTCTAGAAGTGCAAGAACAAAGACAATAAAAAAAGGTTACTTTCAGAAACTTTAGTGGGTGCTCATTTCGCCATGTGCTTCTCTCTACATAGGGGAAACCAATTATGCCTTTGTCCATTGGTCATGAATTACGAACTCCGGATGTGACGTCATATAAAAATAAAATATAATTGTATAACTTAGTTGCGGTGCGTAAATCACTTTGCGAAACAGTAATGATGATGCATCAGATGTTGTTTGTTTTATTCGTTCTTCGGAGCTATGTGGTCACCGCTACCATTGCACCTGGCTATGCTTTACAGGAGCACCTATGCAGCGGACAGCTCGAGTTGAATACGAATCTTGTGTTGAGCGATGGAGAGCATCGCATATCTTCAGGGCCGCCCTGTCACGTTTCCACAAGAGGCAACATCTCGATAGTGGGTTCTTCGATGAAAAACACCACAGTTCACTGCGAAGGAGAAGGTAGAGTGTTTGAATTCATTTCCGCACAAACGCTGAGCACGGAGAGAATAACATTCATTAACTGCGGTATACACCTTATATCGATAGAAAACATTCTCATAACGGATTGCACATTTCAGGACAAATCAAACACAACAATATTTGCAGAATCAGTTAATAACAGGTGTAGCATCACAATTGAATACTGTTTATTCATTAACAACAATGGCTATTATGGTGGTGGTGTGTGGTTGAATCTATCAACTGGTAATGTTAGCATCTCAAACTGCACATTTCAAAACAACACTGCTACTTTTGGTGGTGGTGTGCGGTTGCTGTTATTAACTGGTAATGTTAGCATCTCACACTGCACATTTCAGAACAATACTGCTACTTATGGTGGTGGTGTGTCATTGCAGTTATTAACTAGTAAAGTTAGCATCTCACACTGCACATTTCAGAACAACGGTGGTGGTGGTGGTGTGTCATTGCTGGAATCAACTGGTGATGTTAGCATCTCACACTGCACATTTCAAAACAACACTGCTACTTATGGTGGTGGTGTGTCATTGCAGTTATTAAATGGTAATGTTAGCATCTCACACTGCACATTTCAAAACAACACTGCTACTACTGATGGTGGTGGTGGTGTGTCATTGCAGAAATCAACTGGTGATGTTAGCATCTCACACTGCACATTTCAGAACAATTGTGGTGGTTGTGGTGTGTCATTGTTGGAATCAACTGGTGATGTTAGCATCTCACACTGCACATTTCAAAACAACACTGCTACTTTTGGTGGAGGTGGTGTGTCATTGCAGAAATCAACTGGTGATGTTAGCATCTCACACTGCACATTTCAAAACAACACTGCTACTACTGATGGTGGTGGTGGTGTGTCATTGCAGAAATCAACTGGTGATGTTAGCATCTCACACTGCACATTTCAGAACAATGGTGGTGGTTGTGGTGTGTCATTGTTGGAATCAACTGGTGATGTTAGCATCTCACACTGCACATTTCAAAACAACACTGCTGCTAGTGGTGGTGGTGTGTTGTTGCAGGGATCAACTGGTGATGTTAGCATCTCACACTGCACATTTCAAAACAACACTGCTCCTACTCGTGATGGTGGTGGTGTGTCATTGTTTTCATCAACTGGTGATGTTAGCATCTCACACTGCACATTTCAAAACAACACTGCTCCTACTGGTGGTGGGGGTGGTGTGTCATTTCATTCTTCAACTGGTGATGTTAGCATCTCACACAGCACATTTCAAAACAACATTGCTACTATTGGTGGTGGTGTTGTGCGGTTGCTGTTTTTAGAAATTGGAGGTGGTGATATTGGCATCACTAACTGCACATTTCAGAACAACAGCGCTATTAATGCTGGTGGAGCTGTGTTTTCTTGGGTTGGAGTGTTGAGCATTATTCTGAACAGTAATTATATTGAGCTGAATGGAAAAGCAGGTGATGTGAACATAACATAATGTTCATTTCAGAATAACAGTGCTTCTATTGGAGGAGCTATTTTTGTTGTATCAGTCAGGTCAATGTTAATTAGCGGCTCCACATTTACTAATAATACTGCACATGGCGGAGCAGCAGTCTATGCCGTTAATAGTTATAATCCTATTATTATTCATTATCGTCCAATCTTTACTTTAGACGCTAAGCCATTTGGCCATTTCATTCTTCAAGGTGTGATGGTTAAAGATAACCTCTGCTCATGTAATGACTATGATGAGCTGAGAGGAGGGGCCATTTATTTCAATGGAATGAAGGTGGACATCTTTGGAAGTACCTTCACTGGAAGTCAGTTTTCATCTAACTCCCCCTTGGGAGCCATTCAAGGAACAAATGGTTTTCTTAACCTTCATGGTAACATCACATTCTCAAATAACACAGGAGTAAATGGAGTGGCCATAAGTCTGTCTAACAATGTCCCACTGTACTTCTATGAGGGGTGTGCAGTAGAATTTTCTAGAAAGGCAGCAACTGGATTTGGTGGTGCTCTGTATAATGCTGGGGACAAAGAAAAGGTCATAAAGACAACTTCGAAATGGAGTAAGTGCACAATAAGCTTGAGTAAAGTCTGTAACAGCTTTTATACATGTGACTTTCATAGCAGCATGTTCTCTATCACCTTTGTTGATAATCATGCACAGCAAGGTGGTCATTCTGTATATGCCACTCCCATTTATAACTGCAATAACTGCATTGGGATTCTAGAAACTGGCCACCATTTTACTCAGTATGTCAAATGTCTAAACCTGACTGCTATATCACTACTACCCCTTCCCATAAAGACATCAATGACATCCAACTACTCTCTTTTCCAAAGTATGTACACTTATGTGGCTGTAGCAATCCTAACTTGTGCAATGTCACAAATCAGTATCATGGAAAAGTTATCACATATCCTGGCAGAACTGTGAGATTTAATGTTACCTCAGTAGATGAGGGGAATTACCTATCACCAAGTGTTGTTTACACACAAATTGACACCAATGGTATTACATCTCCAAAAATAACACTTGGACCTACGCAAAGCTCAGTGGATAGGAACAGTATGTGGTACGATGGAGTACCAAATCTATGGACCACAAATGGCTTCACTTAAACTGCTTCTGTCTAATTATCCCAGTAATACTCCAACAGTTGTTGAGGTCACACTGTTACCATGTGAGCCAGGGTTCACATTGATTTCAAATTCTTCTACTGGTGTGATGAAGTGTAACTGTTCAGAGTTCCTCACATCATTTGGAGTGGTCTGTGATGCATCAGATGGTACTGTGACAAGAAATAAACCTAACTGGATTGGTGTGTACAATAGCACCCATCCAGCACTGGCTTCATCCTGTCCTATGGATTACTGCAATAGTGCCATAGATAAGGTGTCTCTAGCCAGGCCTGGTGATTTGTGCAATGGAGGCCGTACTGGCATTATTTGTGGTAGCTGCCATGGTAACCATAGTGTGGTCTTTGGTTCTTCCCAATGCACGATTTGCTCAAATATGTGGCTGATCACACTTGTGATGTTTGCAGTGCTGGGTGCCTTACTGGTGGCAGCACTGTTCTTCCTCAATCTCACTGTAACACAAGGCACTCTGTATGGGCTCATCTTCTATGCCAACATTATTCAGATCAATAGTTCAATATTCTTCCACCAAGCCATTCCATCATTGCAGATTATCGTGTCATTTATTAACCTGGATCTTGGGATCCCCATGTGTTTCTATAATGGTATGGATGATGCTGACAAGGCTGGCCTTCAGTTTGTGTTCCCAGCCTACCTCCTCATTCTCACCTTAACAGTCATTGTGATCTGCCACTACTGTCTTCAGCGATCTCCAAACACCTCCACTAGTTCCTGTCTTTATAGATTTCCCATCATGATAGGAGAAAGAGCAGTTGGAGTCCTCTGTACTCTTATCTACTTGTCATATTCCAAATTGTTGAGAACTGTCATTGATATTTTCACATATTCCACCGTCCACCTGCCCAGTGGTGATATGAATGTCTGGTTCTATGATGGAAATGTGGAATACCTTCAAGGAAAACATGCTACTTTATTTATAATCGCTGTGATGACATGTACCCTGTTCCTTCTCCCTTACACCTTTGCCCTCACTTTCATTCCAATCATTGAACGGTACAGTGAACACAACAGACTGTTCAACTATCTCCACAAGTTGGCCAATAAGTTCAAACCAGCGAATGATGCCCACTATGCCCCCTATAAGGGGGAGTGGCGATGGTGGCTGGGAGCTAGGCTTTGGCTTGTAGTTGTGATGTACAGCTTAAATCCAGTGTATAGTTCTGACAATACATCTCTGCTTCTGTCTATCCAGGCTACCTTGGTGATGTTGTTCATGCTAGTACAAGCAAATATACGGCCATTTGGACAGCCTGTTCAAAAAACATACAGATACAACAGATACACCAGCTCTACAATAACTTGTACAATTATCTGGACTTGGTTTACCTCCTGAACTACACTGTACTCTGTCAATGTCTTACATTCTAGATCAGAGCTCAAATGAAACACAAATCACTATATATCTGTTTGTGTTTCAGGTGTCTTAATGGTGTGATGTTAATGGTGACTGTCTCATACCATTCTTTTATGGCCATCCTCAAGGCTTGTAAGATGTATGACAGAGCCAGAGTGAAGATAAATGGACTATTTGAAAGGAAACATGCAGTAATGGGTCCTATAGAGCTGGATGAATCCACAACCAATACTACCATCAGCTATGGTTTGAGGAAACAATTGTGTGAAGATTGAAGTACTTGCTATGTTGAACACTCGAGAAGATGTGAATGATTGCACAGGGGTTGCCTGCAGTGTATTATAGTAGTACTGTAATTGCCACATCAGAAAAATGTTGAATGAACCGGTGATAATAGGATGCTTGCCCCAAGAACTGGCGTACTTCTGATGTATTTAGTGGAGTTGGCCATTCATTCACTGCTTTGACCTTCTCTGTGTCTGGGGTTACGCCTGCCCCTGTAAAAACATTTCCAAATAACGTGACTTATGGTGTACACATTTCCTGCCTTGCAAGGTCATACAGTCTCATAAAGTTCCCACAGTTGAAGGCATCGACTAGTAGTCCATTTGTACTGTTCTCCGCAGAGAAGGCGACTGTGCAAGTCTCATCAGATGAAATGAATTGCTTGACATCGTCAATGGATTCAATGAACAGGAGTCAACCCATGCCTTGTGCAAACCGAGGAAACGGTTTATGGTCTGCTATAGTATATGGTGACCTGGTGCTATAGTGACCCTGGTGCTATAGTAACCCCTGTATTATGGTGCATGGTAACTCTGGTGCTATATAGTAACCCTGTATGGTGCATGGTGACCCTGTGCTAGGGTATCATGAGGTTTTCAGCTGTGGTGACATGGTGATGCTATGGTGACACTGATTACAGTGCCATGCATGGTTTCCTGAACTGCTCTGCATACTACCAAACTGACTGTATTTTAAAGCTAAATGCAAAACAATTATGAAACATTTTTGTTCTTTGTTTTGTAGCAGTGATTCATTACCAAAAGAGCAACACACACAGTTGTACCAATAACTACATACATATAACTAACTTTCCTCTCCCTACTCTATCCCCTCCATATACCATCTTCTTCCCTTGCTGGAGCACAAACAGGAGAGGGCATCCAGAGACACTAAACCAATGCAGTTGCACTGGTATCTTCACCCTTCTCAGGAGCACTGGAGGCTCATTGGCCAGAAGAAGACGAGCAGCTACTACAAAGTGTGGCTCCGAATGTTGAGGTGGAGAGTGTACAACGCGTTCGGTCGTTACACCACTTGTATCCCACTGCTTTGATCAGCGGAAGGTGCCTTTCGCTGCCAAAAGGAATGCAACGCGCAAGGCAGCCCTGCCATATGCATGCGCAATGCATGCATTCATAGCCGAGCGCGATCTTCGTTCGCCTTGCCTTTAATGGCTTTTCCATAAAAGTATGAACAGAGCAGCCCCACACAGAGTCAATGATTTCTATTACATTGGGACAAGAAGTTATAATCATAAAATCAGTTCACGTACAGAGATGCACTTTCGTTTACAAAGAATTGTCTGAAATGCATAGACTGCTAGAGATAGCTACTGTGAATACTAAATATTATTGTTGCATATTCATTATAATATATACATCCTTTCGCAGTCAAATACACATATATAGCACAACCAGGATTTTACGGGTTTAGAATACAACTCGCGTCCTACGTAATTGTTTATTGCTTTATTGCGTCACGTCATCGCCGGAAGTAAACATTACATCATTGCATACGCTATGGAGGAATACGCCAGCGACCTTTCTGCCGAAGCCAAAAAGCGCTACTTGTCTAAATTGACGACGTTTGGATTCTCAAATGACCAATACTCAATTCCTGATGCCTCGTGGGTAACAGAACCAGACATCCTTCCACAGGTTACATGGAGCGATATGTTTATATATCTTATTTCGACTTCTAGTCCTTATACCCAACAAGAATTGAAGTTAAGTTACTCTTGTTCAGTGTATGTATAATAGAATGACATTACTAATCATGCAGGCCTGGAAGGCCGACTGGTTGTGATAGCTATGTGAAAGACGGATGGGTTCTAGCGATGAAGATTCATTACTTCAGACATGATTCCAACAATCGTTGCATAGTGATGGGAAAGGTATGTTACATACATGCATGTATTATACTTCACTGACTGTTATGAGTCAACTTAGGTAAGGCATTCCCAAAATATCAATGCAGCGCCTGTTCTCCCTTGGGTTGTACTGGAGCTCAATGGCACTGTTCTGTTGCACATTGCACGTGTATGGCAGGGTAAGTTCCATTACATTATTCAAATTGAAGTGCAATACATGTATGGCTTGGGATATCATCATACAGTCTGGGAGAATCCTGTTCTCATGTAGCAGCCATTATATGCTGCTTGGTCAGGGCAGCAGAATCTCAGAAGAAGTTTGGTGAAGATGCATGCACATCAAAGAAATGTTCTTGGTTACCAGCTATAAAGGAGGTGATGGTTGTAATGGATTTTGCAAATTTAATTTTATTCAGTATTGAGTTACACACATACAGGTTGCACCATCCGAAATAGTCACCGTCAATTTCAGCTCTTCTACTACTGACTGTGCAAAAAAGGTTTCCCAATGCAAATTAAAACCACATCACGTTGTACAGCCACCAACAGACAGTGAGATAGACACATTTTACCAGACCATGAACTCAGCTCAGCTGAAGCCAGCAATCTTAAGAATTGTTCCTGAATATGCAGATCAATTTGCTCCAGGACATCTGGCATTGGACCTACCTCTCTTAATGTCGCAACTTTATAAAGCTGAGTACCTAAGCTTAGATTATATTTCCCTTCAAAGTGTTTGTGAAGATACAGCAAAAGACTTTCAGGTGATAATCATTGTGTTAGATATAAAAATAAAATACAATCATTCTTAGGTTACAGTGCAACAAATTGAAAATTTAGAACAAGCAACCAGAGGACAGAGTTCTAACAAACTATGGTTCCAATATCGCAGTGGAAGAATTACTGCATCAAAGTTTAAAGCTGCGTCAAATACAAACTTGAGTATGCCTTCTCAGACCCTCATTAAACAGATTTGTTATCCTGAAGCATACACTCATCTAGTACCAGGTATAAAGGAATAGCAGTGTGTAACATACATATTTGTATATTTCTTTGCTTCATTTAGATGGGGTTGCGCGCATGAAAAAGATGCCATTCAGGCATACATTAAAATTGCACAAGTGTCACATAAGAATGTAAGAGTGCAAGAAAGCGGCTTTTATATCTCCTATGAAAGGCCATACATTGGTGCCTCCCCAGATGGAATTGTTATGTGTGATTGCTGTACAGAGAAAGTTTTGCTCGAAGTCAAGTGTGTGTCAAACCTAACTTAACAGCTCAGGAGAAGACAGGTTTCTGCATGGAAAAGGCTCAAGGTGCAGAAAACTGGACTTTATGTAGGGATCATGCATACTTTTACCAAGTACAAGCACTGATGAAGCGCAGTATCATGATCAGAATGGTGAAGATCCAGATGCAACATGGTGTTATTGTGGAGGACCAAGCCATGGCAACATGGTTTGCTGTGATAATTCTGAGTGTTCCATACAATGGTTTCACTTCAAGTGCCTACGAATACACTCCACGCCCAAAGGAAAGTGGTTCTGTCCATCTTGTGCACCAAAGATTAATTCCAAAAAGAAAACAAAAAAATAACAGTCACCAAATAGCGATGCAAAACTACTGTGCAGGAACAATTGAAAGACACAAGTTTATTAATGCACAACACACTCGAACCAGCTTATCTATACTAGCCTGCTCACTACTAGTGTGTGAAATAAATGTTATAGGTAGAGTGCTTCTAAGTATCGTGTACTTTAGCTTCAATATGCCTATTAGACGTTCAACATGAATTCTAATGCTAGATAGTTCACGTCCCCAATCCACCTCCATATTTTCCAACTGCTTTCTTCCTTTAGTGAATGGGGGTGTCTTCACTTCGGCAATACTCATGCTATCACCAGTAAACCCTCTGTCAGCAATCACTAAATCTCCTGGGAGCAAGTATTTCATCAATGCTGATCTTTCGACTATTTCTTTATCTGACATCCGTCCTCCAGCACATTTCGAAACAAAAGAAATGGTTCCTTGTGGGCTTATTCCTATAAGAAATTTTACTGTTGAATGGTGTTTGTAATTACTCCAGCATTGTGCTCGAGCTAATAAATTTGTGGGTCTTTCTATGAATATTTCAGTGCAATCTATTATCACACTGCAATTTGAAAAATGCTGGCGAAAACATGTAGGCATTGTCTTTTTAAGAACAGACCGTTCTGGCCAAATAATTAAATGTTTCAATTTTATATCCATTACATCCAAAACTCTGTGAAAATTGCGAAACACAGTAGAGTTGTGTACATTAAAGTGATATGCCAAGTCTTCATCATGCAGATTTAACCGGACTTTCATCAGAAACATTAGGATCCTCTGAAAGGCAGAAAGTTTGGATGATGTTTTCTCAGGAAAAGCAGGTGCTACTAGCATAAGTAAGCCACTAAACGCTGTCCAATCAGGTAGTCCAGTGTAGAGCTTCAGCTTAATTGGATCCTTTTGCAATGCTTCGGGAGAAAGAATATATTTTGCCATCTGATCTTTTAAGCTACTCAACTCTTTTTGAAGCTTTGCATTGGAAAACTTTAGTCTCTTTACTTCTTTTGTCAACTTTTTGAATTACTACAACCTTCATTTTCCTCATTGTTTGTGCCATCACATACAAGATTCTCTGTACCCTCGTCACTACTGCTGTCTTTCTTACTGCTACAACATTGAACTTCCTCTGTTGTCTCATCATTAGCAGTATCATCATATGGAGCACTCTCTGTATCTTCGTCACTAGTGCTGTCTTCACTACTGGTACAACATTGAACTTCCTCTGTTGTCTCGTCATTAGCAGTACCATCATATGGAGCACTCTCTGTATCTTCGTCACTAGCGCTGTCTTCACTACTGGTACAACATTGAACTTCCTCTGTTGTCTTGTCATTAGCAGTGCCATCATATGGAGCACTCTCTGTATCTTCGTCACTACTGCTGTCTTCATTACTGGTACAACATTGAACTTCCTGTGCAATGCCATCGTATAGAGCATGACTCCTGCTGTCAGATTACAACGACACTTTTCTCAGTCCTACTACAATCAATCTCTTAGATATGACCCGTGTCCTCAGCCGTACCTCTGTCTGTATTGTTGACTGGATAGCAGGAACTGAAATTGCTACCTTCGCTGATTGTCATTCCCTTGTCTGTGTGAACTTTTTTTCTCTCGCAAGGTACAAACAAAGTAAACGCTTTGGCGCTTACTCATTGCCACTACGAATGATGTAATGTTTACTTCCGGCGATGACGTGACGCAATAAAGCAATAAACAATTACGTAGGACGCGAGTTGCAGAAGGTCTATAGTCTGGGGCCACACTGTGCTTCTCCAGACTAGGTTTAGAACTGTAAATTGTGGTGACGTCTAAGCAGACGTACATCGGCGGTGATAGGGATCTTATATTTTTACCGGATCCGTATCGGATTCCAAATTCTGGTCGTGGTTATGCAACATCACGTGAGACCAAACTTGAAGTACTACATGAATACATACAGTTGCCGGCCTGTTATGTGTACTATGGCGTCGACGTTGGATGGTAGCGCTGGATCTACAGAGGAAACAACTAGCAGGTCAGCACGCAACCAACTCTTAATTGGGAGAGGGCCAGCGAGTACAACAATCACCTCTGTATACCTAGGTTCCAATTCCTGATCTATATTTATGTTTTTGCATACTTTCCATTTGTAATGATAGACATTCAGTAGTACTGGTGAAGGGGGTCCAGAAATCTGTGTTTTATCTGGTGGGGAGCTGCTGGTGAGGCCCTCGGGCGCGAAGGGAGGTGTTGGCAGGTCGCGAAAAATATTATTCATTCATTGTGTCGCACACATGAATCATGAGTTGTGTTGGCTACAGCAACTCGCAACTAAAAAGTTCTCATGAATATTGAGCACGTATTTTGTGAGACCGCACGACAGCTGAACACGTGTAGTACATTTGTGGATAATAAAATCTTGATTAGACAAGTAAATACTGTCTGAAGCTTCCTTAATTCACTGCACAATATTTCATATACTGAAGTAGTAATTGTAAGAATTATAAAGTGCTCCAGACCCTCGCTCCCTCCCTATAACCACAATTGGCCTAACAATCCCGACCCCCAGGCTACGACACACGCTTCTCTTCCTTCTGATCTGTGTTTCATCACGGTGAGGGCTGATATTCCTAGATTAGCTAAGGTAAACTGCCAAATTAGGACCGGTTGGCTTTATTGGAACGGGTGGGGGGGGGGGGGGGGGGGGGAGCGGTCCAAGTGGTAGAAGACTAGAGGTAGGGGTTTGAACCTCTATCTTCTTTGTGTACTGATACATAGAATTGGTTTCAAACCCCTACCTCTAGTCTTCTACCACTTTGGACCCCCCCCCCCCCCCCCCCCCGGTTCTAATTTGGCAGTTTACCTTCGAGAGACAGGGAGGGATGGATATAATTGTGAACATTGTTACACAAGCACTTAAGCTAATGCATGTGGGAGATGATTCCAGACTAAAAGAAGTCCAGCCACATAGAGGTACTGATCCCCAGTTCCATCATGTGTACACCATACATAAACACATCCCTGCAGAATGGTATAGAGAACGTAGCATTTCATCTTTGGTCATGTTCCATGTATGTGCATTCAAAAGAAATACAAAGTTGAGCATAAAAGTATGAGATTATTAAATTTAACACCATCACATTCAGCATTTGCTATCAGTTC
The DNA here is from genome assembly GCA_013339895.1 of Ephydatia muelleri. Classification (NCBI taxonomy): domain Eukaryota; kingdom Metazoa; phylum Porifera; class Demospongiae; order Spongillida; family Spongillidae; genus Ephydatia; species Ephydatia muelleri. The sequence goes on along the minus strand of JABACO010000035.1, from coordinate 264,357 downwards.
ACAGCTACCTTCACACATCACATGTCAGTTGTGTTTTGAGCCCTTCAAAGAACCCAGAATTCTTCCATGCCTCCACTCTTTCTGTGGTCAGTGTCTACATAGGCAGATAGAGAGGTCTGGGACCAAGCAGAACATGGAGTGTCCTACCTGTCAGAGAAGTATCACCATACCAGACGGTGGAGTTAATGCTATACCTCAGAACTTCCATCTTGGCTTTGAAGTGAAGGTGGCTCGGTGCATGTCCAAGATTGGCAGTGTTGAGGAAAAGTCATGTGATGCTTGCATGCGTGGAAGTACGGGGCCTGCAGTGGTTTTCTGTTGCACATGTCATGAGCTGCTATGTGCCTTCTGCTATGACAACCATACATTTAGCCGAAAACTGTCCAATCACCAAGTTATCGGATTAGACAAGGAGTCACTTCAACTACTTCCATGCTTAATGAAACCAACTGAGCTTTTCTGTTCTCAGCCTCATCATGAGAGAGAAGAGTTGGTATTCTACTGTGAGACTTGCAAATTGCTGATCTGCAGAAACTGTATCCTCGTTCTCCATAAAGACTACAGGATTGATGAGATGCGCAATATTGCAAAGGTCCACAGAGATGCCATGAGAGAGGTACTTGTGCGTGTTCAAGATATGCCCTCAAATCTGGCCAGAGCCATTGATGCCAATGGCAAGGTGTTAGAACAGTTTGGAGCTTCCAGCAAGAATGCCACGATGATCATAAACCAAGCCTTTAAACAGCTCTCCCAAAGGATTGAGGAAAGGAAGATGACACTGTTGTCACATATGGAGACCATTTCAGTTTCCAAGGCAACAGCTCTCTCCAGAAGGAACACTTGTTACAGATGCAAGATGAGATTGGTAGCTACATTGAGATGGTCTCTCACATCCTCCAGACCCACACTGACCACGAGATGATAGCACTAGGAGATATGCTACCCAGTGAAATGAAGGCGACCATGAATAAGGTTGAGAATATCCCTCTCTCCGAATCAGTCTAGTGACTGTATACCGATACTGTTATTAACGATCTCTCCATATTTGGCCATGCAATGGGTTTACCTCCATCTCCATCACAAAGCACATGGTCTTCTGAGTCGGTGGCCAAGGTGAAGGAAATGTATTGTGTTAAAGTGGAGACCATGACTGCAAATGGAGAGACGTACAGCCTACAGGTAATGGCTGAGCTGAGGACCAAGTCACATTTTTTCCCAAGAGAGGTGGATGACAATTGGGATGGTACCTACACCATCACATTCACCCTCATCACAATGGATGGTCAGCATGTACAGAAGAGTCCTTGTGACCTTTATGTGAGAAGGCAGTACAACAAACTGCATAACCCAGTGCAAGTGATCAATTGTTGTGGTGGTCCATCAGGTATTGCCATCCATCACAGTGGAGTCATCTATGTAGTCTGTATGGATGATAGCAGTATCTGTGTGTTTGACCGTGCTGGCCAGCAGAAGAGAACCATAGGTAGTAAAGGGCGGGGTGATGGTCAGTTCAATGGTCCACATGGCTTATTCATCAAGGGAGATGTGATGTATGTTGCTGATTATGGCAATCATCGCATTCAGAGGTTGATAACAGGAGGACAGTGTCTGCAAAAGTGTGGTCAGGTCAGGGACAGTTCAATTATCCAATATCAGTAATTGTTGATCAAAGAGGCAGGTTAATTGTTGCTGATTGCTACAATCACAGAGTAGTAATGTTGGATCAAGCTGATACCTGGCTATTGACCATAAATGGCAATGTCTCAGGAAGTGATGCTTTTATGGAACCACACTGAAAGCCTTGCCTTGGACCCTCAAGGGAACATCCATGTTGCAGCCAATGGTTCTGACACCATCAAAATCTTTACACCCAAGGGGACCTACGTCAGATCATATAAGGACCCGGGAGAAAAAAACGGCGTAATCGCGCGTAATTGTGCGCGAAAAACGGCCATAACAATGCCAAATTACGCGGTCTTCAAAACGCTGTATCTTCTTGATTGTGCAATATGATGGAGCTGCATTTTGCATATTTACAAAGCGGTCCTGTGTCTATAGAAGTCCAAAGATGGTTTAGTTTGCGATGCATCGTTCCGAGGATATTCACATTCAAGTAAAGGGTATGATTTCGCGGGGTTTTGTACTTGAAGCCCGCGAAATCTTGCTCTAAGTTGATTGTGAATATCTTCCGAAAGATGCATCGCAAACTAAACCATCTTTGGACTTCTATAGACACAGGACCGCTTTGTAAATATGCAAAATGCAGCTCCACTATATTGCACAATCAAGAAGATACAGCGTTTTGAAGACCGCGTAATTTGGCGTTGTTATGGCCGTTTTTCGCGCACAATTACGCGCGATTACGCCGATTTTTTCTCCCGGGGATATAAAGGGTTCATTTGGAATAGTGATTAATGAAGAAGGTTACAGTCTTGTTAATGAGTATTCTGCTAATTGTCTTTCCATCTTTGATTGTCAAGGAAATAAGGTCCACACAGTTAGTAATCTCAATATTCCTCGAGGTGTTATTCTAGATCCTAATAGTGGTAGTCTGTATGTAGCAAACTGTGGTGCTAACACTGTATTCAAGTATTCTTTGTAGTGTGATGTAATGGTTAATAATGGCTGATATATAGGAAATTCATTATAAATTCACCATAGTTATATATTACTGGGTGTAACATGATGCCAGACATCACGGCATGTACATGTAATTAAGATGCTATGTGCTGTATAAGTTCTATGTATATATATTGTGCTTAATGATTCTAATTGCTACCAAGTCTGTCATTCTGTTACTCGTGGACACGACCAGCACTACAGTGGGCATAAGGTCATTAATACTCAGTACAAATAGGAAGAAATTTGGATTACACGTAAGAAATTTAATAAAATATGGTATTCAATAACTAAAACTGTTGGCAACAATAATAGCTTTCAAGTGGAAAAAACACTAAATGGAGTGACTGAGTGGGTAAGACGATTGCTACACTTAAAGCCAAAAATTAATGTATCAGTGGCAGCAGAAGGAAATGGAGGTATGCAACTTACATGGATGATGGACCAGACAACCCATACCAACTATTGAATAGAAATTTGTATGTGCGACATGAGTTTATGTGAGTGTGCTTATTTTATTTGGGACAGCATGCATCGCATTTGAATTGCTATAACTTCCGAATGGTTGATGCTATCAGCTTCCTATTGTCCAACACTTCATATTACATCATTTCTCTGTGTGAAAATATCTTGCACAAGCACAGTGCCGACATTACAATGTCCGATACCCCATGGAGTCAACCCCATATGGATGTCTGTCTGAGAATGAAGAGGTAGGCTGGGAACTCCAGCCTTGTCAGCATCATCCATGCTATCATAGAAACACAGAGGGACACCAAGGTTCACAAATAACACAATCACTTGCAACGGTAAAATGGATTGGCGGAAGAATAGTGAACTTTTGACTTGAATAATGTTGGCATAGAAGATGAGCCCACATAGAGAGTGCCTTGTAAACAGGCGTACGAACACCCCAAAGTGTGTTGCGGTAACACCCTTTTTTTAAACAGTGTATAGGGAGCTGGTTTCAGTATCCTTGAGACAGGGTCGTACTATCAACCACATCACAGCACAAATGCATAGGTACATTCACTAGTGTGTAATGTAGATCTTAAACTATTTATCTGCATTCAGGGCTGCCCTGGGCCTGTATCATGCGAAGGGTTACACAGAAAAGGATCACAATCTAGCTTACCTCATTCTCAAGGTTGGAGGACGAATGCTATTAACAGCAGTCCACAAAGCCGGTTACCTACCTAGCGTAACCTGTGTTTATGCACATCTCAAGGAAGAGCTTCCTACTCTGCAGCCATTTTTCGGCCTTGACTTGGAGGAGATTGTAGCTCACAATTTGGAAGCTGTGCTGCTCCGGTCATCACACCCAGATATACTAGGTGAGTAGAAAATAAATATGCTGACTTGCTGTTTACCAATTCCAGATTCTTTCATCTCCTCATGGATGAACTGGCGATCGAACAATGATTGTCATGGGACCCTGCATCAAACATGATATCAGGTATCTGCTATGAGCACCATCAGAATGCAGTGGGCTGCTCAAGCTGGACAGTATGGATGCCATCAGAGCTGTGCACGCGAAGGTTGCTGCACATGTGTCATGTGGCCAGTGAGGTACTTATAGTCATGGCCCAGCCATATGACAATATCAACTACCTGCCCATTCCTTTGGTTGTTATTCCGTCATGCAACGGTATGCCAGCAACAACACAGATGAGGTTCTTGCAGTAGATCCTTGGAGTGTGGAATCGCTTTGCAGATCAAGGCCGACTAGGGGAGTTGCATAATGCTGACTCAGATGGGCAGCCTCAGCGCAGACAGGCATTTCACCACATCTTCTTGTGCATTGATATTCGCTATGCTGTCCCTGGAACTTCTGGGTCCAAAATATGGGCAGCATTTTGTCTCATGTGCCTGATGGATTCTTGCTGTGGTGTACACAACCGTACAGGTGGTTTTGACCTAAAGCATATTTGCAAGAGATTTCGTACCCTCTATATCAGTACAAAGAGTGTTTTTGTAAGTAAACCATCCAACTTGCATGAGTGTTTGTCCATTACCCATTTCCTCTGTAGGTCCTGGGAGACACAGTGACCCGTTCCGACCTCCAAGAACTGGTGGCTGCAACTGGTCACCATCAACTCCATGTTCTTTCCGAAGGACAAGCAAAATGTGCCAGTGACTGTCAGGCTTCTTAAGGCTCTAGCAGGGTTGGTGGATCCCTCCATGAATAACGCTGTGCAACCCACTATGCTGCCGCAGCTTATCATGGCTAGGCGTATTGGCCATGCCATGCAAGGGCTGCTAGTTCCACTCATTAACTTGAACTCCAGTATCAGTGAGCTACTGGTGTTAATCAGCATGGCAGCTCATATTCTGTTTGTTTTGTTCCGAGCACCTGGTGCTGGTACCAAGTTAATGCAGTCTGTTCTGTACTATGACTGCCAAGCTTTTGTGCAGACAACACACTAGAATGTTATTAAAATCCAGCTTAGTGGTAAAGAGCAAGACTACCACATCCATCAGCAGGGCACTGATGCAGGGGAATCCATGTTTGGTCACATGCGCACCCTCACCCACTACAGAAATTTCAACCTAGCTAAGGCAAATGTCAACCTCTCCACAGCACACCAGATAAGCCATATCCTTGAGGAACGCCCAGAGTGGAGCAGGGGTCATCAGCGGCTCAAGGCCACAGTGGACAAGGTTAATCCATTAAGCTGGCGAGGAAATATGAAGGTAACTAGACATCTGGATATCCCAGCCTTGTATAACCAAGGAATGCAGCAAGCAAAGGCTGCAGCCATCCTAGCTAGTGGCCTATTAGTTGAAAACAGTCGACTTTTATCACCAAGCAACCCAAAGGCTTACATGGTGAATGGGTTGGTGTCACACTCATGGATGGTGAAGATGAAGACAGTGATTGTGATGAAGAGGTAAGAATGGTGATGAGGCACTTTTTAGAGTCAGCCAACCTGCTCATGATGAGGCGCAGCTAGAAGCACAGGCTTCTGATGATGCAGCAGTCACCATGGAAGATGCTTGTACTGAAGCAGCAGCGTTTGTGAAACACCCTAACACCATCACTATTGAAGGCAAGCAGGTGCACAAGTCCACTGCCCTTTGACTTGGAGTATCACCAGATTCCAAGTGTATGGACCATCTGAGGCGAGTTGCAGGAGCAAGCAGATTCACGGAGGGGATGTGGATCTGGAAGACTGGCATCTTAAAGCAATCTTCCTGGTGCAAGACCCATATGCAGTGTTAGTGTCATGTGGAGGTGTGCAAGCACTAGCTGTGTTCAGAGCTGACCTACTGCAGGTCCCAACAGCAAGAGGTGGGTTACTTACAGTCTCTAATATGACTCCTGATCAGCTAGTAATGGAGGCAACCCAGGTGATTGGCTTACTGATGAATCTTATGTATGTAGCGGGCAGTAATCCAGAAAGAGATTCATCTTTCACCTGGAATGGAGTGGTTGGTGATCAAGTCAAGGTTCCAGCAAACAGAATTGCCACCTTTGCAGCACATGCATCAGTAAGAAGCTGCTCTACAGTTGCCACCTGCAATACATCAACCCTTGATGCCATATTTGGGTCAATGCTACAGCTTGAGGGCTCAGTGGCTCAGACATCACAGGTTATCAACCCTTGTTTGAAGATGACAGAGTCATTCCCATACCAAGATGATGTGGCCAAACCCTGGCCCTTATGCAGTGGAACACCACAGGAACAGATTGCTCTAGAGCCAAATTCTAGTCAACAGTGAAGTGCTAGGTTGTGACAAGGTCATCAAGCTGTTTGCAAAGCGATTGCATGTTGGAGCACATATTCTGAGAGGCCACTGTGCTCCAGCTAATGGCATGACACCACTGAATGCTGAGGCATGTGGTTTCTGTGGCAATGTGTGTTTAGACAGGAATTGTGGTATCTGCAAGGTGGATCTAGTTAATGGTGCCATTGTGGTGGTGGAGTCCAACTGTCTATTTGCCTATACTAGAGCTGTGGAAAAGGTTCAGTTGCCAATCCATACACCAACAGACCTGTTCCATGTCAAATATGCCTGAGCACAACAGGGACTGTACGCCATCATGTGTGGAGTACCACTATTTAGACCACATGCAGTCTATTCACCTAGGTCAAAAATTGACAGAGGAGGAGGTTGCAAAGTATGCCATCCATAAAGAGGAGTACCTAGGAGTACTGGGCAAGGAGTATACAGCTAGGAGCAGGAGAAGAGGCTAAAGATAGACCTCACCAGGTTGATAGATGATGCTGCCAACCGCAACCCCCTCTCGTTTGGAGCAGAGTTCTAGCAGGCTATTGTTGTGATAAGGCATTATCTATACATTGTAACGTGGTTTCTTTCAGTGCAATTTGTGGTTACTTACACGTGGGTGAGAAAGGGGCGTAGGGTGGTGGGTACCCTTTTAAGAAATCTGAGGATGGGTGTTTAAGAAATATTTCTTGCTCCCCCCCTCGAGCATTATTATGTGGGAAAGTACTCCAGAGCTTACTGTAACGTCATAATGCTTTGCCTCGTGGCGCTGTAATGAAGCCCTATGCGGTAACTAAGGAGCTAGAGACATGGCGTTAGTTCAAAATTACAGTGGGTCGCATATTTAATTGGGTATATATTTTGAACTGTCGTCATCCTATGGCGTCGAGGTTGGCTGGATCTTCAGAGGAACGAGAAGATACAAATAGCAGGTAAGCACGCAACTGGCTCTTGGGAGTGGGCCAATGGGTATAACAGAGCGATGATGATCGAAGCCAGATGCAATACTATGTTGCACTTCTATAGTCCCTCTCCCTCTCTCACCCCCCCCCCCCCCCCCCCATCTTACTCTGTTTCTCTGAAGAATGCAACGCGTCCATTCAACAAACCCAAAATTTACCTTATAGTTATTAGTGCAGTAAGATAAAATGATACACGTTGGGGCAAGCGCATGTGGGTTGATGACATTTTCATTTGACGCTCATTACATTAGGAGGGGTACCACCTCCTCCCTCACCTTACCGCGCTTCTGTTATAAATAATTAGTTCAACAGAGTGCGGAGTGTGGGATGCGTCGGACAGTTACTAAAAAGACAGAGGAGGAGGGGGAGAGGGAGGGAGTACCCTCCGTCTTAAGTAAAGGTTTAAAGAGCTCAACTTAATCCCGATAATGCGCTGGCTCTTGCCCCCCCCCCCCCCCCCCCCCTCCCACCCACCCACAAAAACAGAAAACAACAAAACAAACATACGTGTATTAATAGTATTACGTATTTACCTAAATTCAGTGGGAGGGGGGGGGGGGGGGGGGGGCCCGCAGGTGCTATACTTAAGCCACATTATGTAAATAGTTAACAAACAACACATTGACATACCAGTGACATTGATCAGTTGTTTCTTGGCCATATTTGTGTAAGTAGTATGCAAACTTACTACGTTTTCCTGCAACGCGGAATGCACTACCGCAATAATTGGCTTTAACCGTGTCGAAGAGTGCCCACGTACAGTCATGCCTTCACATGACCATTTCCAATCCCCTCACTACACGACATTGGAGCACGAGAAATTACTGCATGCACGTTGGCTCGGGCGCTACAAAACCCACGCTCGATCGCACCATCCAGGCAAACAGGACTGACATGCAAACAGGACCGGCGCACTCCGGATTAAAGTTGGTCTGGTCAAAGTTGCGTGACTCGACATGCCTCATGATGCCTGGAAACCGCTAATGATCAATTTTCACTGCTTTACTTTTTAAAGAACGATTTCGAAAACTGTACTTAAGTTAATAGTAAGCTTTTTGAATTGTTGTCGCGTCCATTAACGTCAGCGAGAGGCGAGGTACCCGCCCATTGACGGTCGCCTGTCTGACGGATGCGCGTCGGAGCTCAGCTCATTCGAGCATCGTGCTAGCAGCGAACAAGCCAGAATTTCACGATAGGTCCACGCGCACTAGTTTGACGTACATGTATTGTGGTGTGGATTATCTGGATGGGGGCGTGTCTCATATAGACATGCAACACACCCTCCTCCCCTGGTTGTCTCGTTCCCAGACTCATTACGCATTATCGCATAATGTATAATGCTAGTCTGGGAAGGAAGCAACTTTTTTGTTCCGTGGCGCACGAAATAGTGCGCCCCAATCAAATTGGTTACGCAGCAGGTCGAATGCCCCATGGCTGGAGAGCATAACAGATAGACTTTTCACTTCCGGTTGGCATATTGGTATAAACTTTGTTTCCCGCCATGAGTGACCTGATGGCGCCAACCAATTTGATTGGGCGCACGATTTCGTGCGCCACGTAACCTTCTCGTAGCATTATACATTATGCAGTAATGCTTACGTAAGTGAGACTGGGTACGAGATTACTCAAGGGGCGGCCAAATATCTTGTGAGGAGTAACAGGATGAGGTGGTGATACCATTCTATCATAGATTATACCTCTAATAATTATATCTATATGATTCTATCCTCGTATCATATACTCGAGTAGGTCATTAACGACGCAAAACAGGTACTTGATATGAAGCCATATGAAGTTTGAATTAGATCGATTATCTCATAGCCACGTTTTATCGCGCCGCTGCTATCGTACCCAGACCAAATAGGTCACAGCTGTAGGGTGCACCCGGACTGCCACAAATTAAGTAAGCTTTTGTTTAACGTAACGGTTTTAGAGAATACACTAGCGCTACGAGCCAACCAACTTTCCCTGACACAAAAACGCTACATCTCCAAGGTAAACGATTGTTCTATGGGTACAGTCGTCATGAGGTGTTTATATCAGTAATAGTTTGAACCTAAAAATACGGTTAAATCTTTAATAGCAGGTCGGTTTCATTTGTTCCAAGCTGATTAGAGTTAGGAAGAAGAATATGTGGGCAACAGGCCATTGAGGCACTTAATTGACCATGTGCATGTTATAGTGCAGCAGAATTAAACAAACAAAAACAATCAGAACAGATCAATTTTAGTCAGGGTTCCAGTTAAATAGAAACTCCGGCTTATTCATGTAGCAATCCATATTCAGTGGCTAGACCATTAATTTGATTGTTTGTTTTCAGATGGGTAATCATTTTCACGCTTGAATCAAATTAAATTTCTATAGTGCTCAGCTACACATCACATGTGAGCTGTGTTCTGAACCCTACAAAGAACCCAGAATTCTTCATGTCTCCACACCTATTCTGTGGCCAGTATCTGCATAGGCAGATAGAGAGGTCTGGGACCAGTAGAACATGGAGTGTCCTGCCTGTCAGAGAAGTATCACCATACCAGAGGGTGGAGTCAATGCTATACCTCGAAAGCACAAGAGTGGTGTTCTGTTGCACATGTAATGAGTTTCTCTGTTCCTGCTGCCATGAGTACCATAAACGCAGCCGAAAACTGTCCAATCATGTGATCATTGGATTAGGCAAGAAGTCACTTAAACTGCTCCCATCCCTAATGAAACCAACTGATCATCTCTGTTCCCAACCTGATCATAAGTCTATAAGGTGTTGAAATTCTACTGTGAGACTTGCCAACTACTGACCTGCAGAGACTGTACCCTCGTCCACCACAAGGAGCACAGGATTGCTGAGATGTGCAATATTGCAAAGGTTCACAGAGATGTCGTACATGACCACAAAGCTGTCCATAGTCATCGATGACAATTACAAGGCAGAACAAATATCAAAGCTCAAAACAAACATCAAACTAATCATAGACCTCTCCTTTAAACAGCTTGACCATATTAAGTAGAAAATAAGAAGAGACTGTTGTCAGGGGTGTAGGCCATTTTCACTTTCTAAAGCAACAGCTCTGACCCTCCAAAAGGAACAGTTGGTAAAGATTCAAGATGAGCTTGGTCACTACACTGAGATGACATCTTACATCCTCCAAACCCATACTGACCAAGAGATAGTAGCACTTGGACATCTGGTACCCACTGAGCTGATGGTCATTACAAGAAAAGTACCCATCTCTCAAAATGTGTCCATTGGAATGGACGCATATCTACCCTTACATACTGATAAGGAGATGTACTGTGTTAAAGTGGTGACCATAACCTCAAATTGAGAGATATACCCATTTGAGAGTCTGCAGGTGAAAGCTGAGGCTCCTCTAACTGCATAACTATTAATGGCATATAGACTACTGCTTCGCTAACTGCAGTGCTTTTAGTAAAGGTGGAGCTATTTAATTAATTAACACAACCTGATTGAGACAATAAAAATAGCTACTCCAATAGAAGTACCTTTTTTTTCTGAAACGAGCAGTTTGTTATGTTCACATCACCTGCGAAATTGTTCTTAATGTTGCTCAACCCTTGTGGTGCAAATATTACCTGCTGATCCTTGCAGCACTATACTGAGGTCGCTCTGACCTGAGTTTTTGAGTTCCAGGCACAGTTCTACTTTATCAATTTATGCCACCATCTAGAGGAGTTTAGGATAACAGCCGAGTGGAATATTGTTTTGCAGCATTGCATGCAAAGTCAGCAGAAGGTGGTGAAGCCCAGAAGCAGCTTACAGTGACTTTCCTCTGGAGCCAGCCTCCAGCAGCCATATCACAACCAAATACTCAATGCATACCCAGCTATACAAGTTTGCACTGAGCCAGAACAAAGGGATGCCTTCAGTTTTGTAACACAGGATGAGCATGATAAGGAAGCCAACCTACTAGATGAGTGGCTGAAACTGAGTAGAACTATGCCTGGACCTCAAAACTCCACAGCTTTGTGCCACTTACTGCTACAGTGTATGGGGATGTGAAAGTTGCATTGGCAGGTCATGTTCCATCCTTACCAGTTTGTGCCATCAATGGCTATGTCCCTGTCACATATGATGGATTATGCTGGCTCGACTGTTTGGTCGGTGCAAATGAATTAGAATATACTATCACAGTAATGGCCAATGTACCGACAAAGTCATTTGCCTACCTAGCACATGATGATGTACTGGATGTAGATCCTTCAGATGTGCTAACGCATGTGAGTCCAACTACGGACACTGGAAAAAAGGAAATGGATGAAGCCAACCAAGCTCTATAGCTAGCAGCTACTGTCTTGTTTAGATAGTTCAGTTGCCATTTGTACACCTTATGGGTTCTCTGTTATTGCACTTAAGTAAGACCACAACACTACACCCAATAAGGAAACTGTTGGGGAGGCAACCAAAATGGCTGCTAGCCTTCAAAGAGGTATCCCAGTCCAACAAATCATTTTCTCCCAACATATCAAGCAAAAAATGGCATTACATAGTTAGGGCTATCGTTATTTGATCTGATTTACTCTATGAGCAAATCTCATTTATAATTCATGGCATACTTTATCCCATTTAGCACACTTCAATATAATCACTATCTGATGTGTATATGGTGCCAAATAGCGGGAAGGGGGGAGAGGAGGGAAGGGAAAGGCCATTGTCTTGTACACAAAAGACTGACTCATACATGACAACACACTCTTTCAAACTGGCAATTAATGCAGATGGTCATATTTCATAAACCAAATAACTTAAGGTATACAAATATAAAGCAAACGGGCGTGGAATGATGTAACCTGTCATCATCCTATGGCGTCGAGGTTGCATAGTAGCGCTGGACCTTCAGAGGAACGAAAAGATACAAATAGAAGGTAAGCACGAAGCTAACTCTTGGGAGTGGGCCGATGAGTATAACAGAGCGCTGATGGTTGAAGCCACTATTTATGAGAACTGCTGCAACGGTATTCTCGTTTCGAGTGACCTTCGTTCGTTTATCAGGTTTTAACCGTGTCGAGGATCGAGTGACCACGTACGTTCGTGCCTTCACATGACGCGTTTCCAATCCTCTTCACTACACGGTGTCTGGAGCACGAGACATCGCTGCATGCACTTTGGCTCGGGCGTTACAAAACTGACTCTCGATCGCACTATCCAGGCAGATAGGACTGAGTTATTAGACATACTCTGATACTACACATAACAGTGGCGTATCCAGCCATGTTTCCGCGTTGCCTAGAAAACTCCCACCCCCTATAATCTGACGAATGGACTATATCGCTCGTGCGCTCTCGAGCTCGATCTAGGATCGAGGGCAAGGATAATTAATCACAGCAAAAAAAAGGCGCGAATCATATTATGATTTTCAATGATTTGTCACTTACATTCTGTTACATAATGTTTACATTATGTTACAGTCTGTTAACATTCTGTAACATAATGTAAGTGACAAATCATTTGAGAATCATAAAGTGATTCGACGCGTTTTTTTTCCTGTGAATTACTACGATCAACGAGCAGCATTAATATGCTATTAGTATTTCACAGAGTTATGGCGTATAGCATGGCAAAACGATTCAGGCAAGAGCCATTGAAAACACTTCATTTTTCCCAACGAGCAGTTGTACCGATCACCATTCTTCCGCTTCAAAAGACAAGAACGATGTACGTGGTCGACCGTGCACGTTTTCACGATCTGCTGTCTACATGTGAACCATCTGCTTCTAACATTGAAACACAACACAGTGATTTAGTTGAAGCTTTGAATGCTCAGCCTCGTGAAGGTTATGAAGAAATGACAAGCCTCATGAAGGTTATGAAGAAATGACATCAGCCTCATGAAGGTTATGAAGAAATAACATCAGCCTCATGAAGGTTATGAAGAAATGACATCAGCCTCATGAAGGTTATGAAGAAATGACATCAGCCTCATGAAGGTTATGAAGAAATGACATCAGCCTCATGAAGTTTATGAAGAAATGACATTAACAGCACAAGAAAAGATGCCCTTGAGAAATAGAGTGATGGACAAGGATGATGGTTCTATTAATTGGCTCCAATTTTATGCCAGTTGATCATGAAAAATCTCTCTCTGCTTTAGAATTATCATCTTTTAATGTTTCTACACCTTCAATATCATTTAACAAGGAGACAAAGGACAGAATAAATACAGCTGTTGACAATGAGTCTGTTCTATTGATTGGTTAAATCCACTGCCAGTTGAACAATCTCAGTTTGGTACAAAATCGTCTTGTGATGTGACACGCACAACTAATAACTTACCATCTGATGACAGGTCGGACGCTAGGGAAAAGTAGTGATGAACAAACTTCCTCCTTCAGTATTATCTTCATTTGATGAGACAGCCAGAACTCAAACCACAGCATCTGATATAGGTGAGTACAGGGCATAAGATATTCAACATCTCACCCATGAAAACAAAATCTGGCTATTGAAACACTCTTTTAGACCAGCTTCTAACGACAAGTTTCCATCGAAAATGGAATATGGGAAATGCAGGAGATTTTCAAGAGTTTCCATGGTTGTCATATTCCAGGTCTTTAGAAGGAGGTTTTTGTACAAATTGTGTCTTATTCTCTAAGAATAAAAGTATGGCTGGTCAGCTTGTATGTATCCAATGACTAGCCTAACATGTGCAAAAAAAAACTCTTCCGGAGCATTCTTTGCGGCAGTCACATGTAACATCAATGAAAGATACTATTGCATTTCTGGCAATGACAGAAAACATCCATCTCTCCGTGCAGCAGTAGTTAGAAACACAAGTTGCCCTTAAAGTTAAACACAACTGAGATGTTCTAATGCCAATCCTCAAGATTGTAGTTTTTTGTGGAAAGCAGAACATTGCATTAAGAGGTCATCATGTAACTCTATTCTATGATGATGACAATCCCCATGATACAATTTCAGGAAACTTTCTGGCATTACTGAGACTCTTGGCTGATTCTGAAGATGTTGTTTATAGAGAACACCTCAAGTCTGCTCCAAAAAATGCCCAGTTGTGCTGTAGAAGAATGGATACAAGAAATTTTTTTGGAGGACGTAGGAGAGGCTAAGTTCTTTTCTGTTTGTGCTGACGAGGCTGCAGATTCATCAAACAAAGAACAACACTCTCTTGTATTACGGTTTGTTGATAAAACAGGTATAGTCAGAGAAGAGTTTTTCATTTCTGTTATGCGAGTTTGGCACTACAGGAGAAGCGCTGTCTAAAATAATAATCAGTGCTCTAAGTATGCTTTGGATGTTTAATATCTTCGTGGACAAAGCTACGATGAAGCAGGCAATATGGCTGGGAAGTATGAAGGTGTTGCTGCTCAAATCCAGCAAGATTACCCAAAGGCAACATATTTTCATTGCACAGCTCATGCATTAAACTGATGCATTGTTGCAGCATGTAGCGTCCAAGCAATTAGAAATATGCAGGGACTATGCAAGAAATTTGTCTTATTTTTAGCCTTTCACCTAACCACAAGCTGAGCTTGAAACAAACATCAAAGATAGTAAAAGGAAAAAGCTTGTCAATCTCTGCAAACTCACTCGGTAGCTAGGATAGAGAATATGAAAGCTTTAGTGACCTACTACCAGCAGTTGTCAGCACAATGGAAACTATTAACACTGAAGCAGGATGGAATACAGAATCATCACAAAGAGCAGCATCACTCTTGACAGCTATTACTCAATTAGAAAGTTTTGAAGGCCTTTGTTGTTGCTAAGAATGGGCTTGGGTTTTCAAAAGGATTAATTGTTTCATTACAAAGTCATTTGCAACACATTTGTAATGCATATGCAGAAGTGGTCACAGTTGAACAGACTTTACATCAAATATGCAGTGATATAGAAATGCAACACAAAAAGTAGATTGATGATGCAGTATCCCTTGGTGAAAACATAGTTGCATCAGCACAAAATACGACAAACACAAAGGGCAATTACTCCCGTTGACACACCTGAGATATACTAAAAAAGAGTAATTTCCATTCCATTCCTGGATGAGTTTGTTGGCACATCTCAATTTGAGATTCTCAGAGACACAAAGGCAGTAAGAGCAATGGGAATTGTTCCATCTGTCATCATGGTGAATGAAACAACAACTAGTCTGAACATTCTTAAAGGAAATTTACATCCTGTGAATGTGAAAGAAGCATCGGTGTTCTTCGACGATTAAAGACTTATCTGCGTGCATCAATGGGTCAAAAATAGTTTTCTGGATTAGCACTAATGCATATTCATTACAACTTGGAACTCAGATTGTAAATATCTTTGCAAGGCAGCATCCACGTAGAATGTTTTAAATATCGCTAATAAATCTTAATTCAACTACAGCTTGTGCTCGGAGTTACAACGTAATCATGTATTCTTGGCGGAGTACTTCTGCATGATTGATCGAGTGCTTTGTCAGCATAATTTCCGCCAAAACATTCATGTAGTATAATTCTTAATTTGCTCAAGTGACAATTGCATGCAGCTAAAATAGTATTTTATTTTCACACTCCCCCCCTCCCTCCTAAATCCTGCATACGCCGCTGCATAAACAGGTCCGACGTAATGTAGGTTTGGCCAAGGGGCGTGACCACCGATCATCCCTGGCATGATTGATGAAGGAAGAGGACGGTGGGGGTGGGGTAAGCCTAGCCAGTTAAGATGTGTTGGGAAGCACTGTAAGTACTCCTATCGTTGTCTGGGCAGAGCCTCAGAAGGTAATGCATTTCAAGCAGTTTGAATTCCCAGATATCATGTCAGTACATTTACTGATTCAGAATTTTAATGAGTTTAACACGGCAATAACTTTCAGTTTTAAGTTGCTTTTTGCAGTTAAAAGTTTTTGTTGTTTCTTTTTTTTTCATTTATGAAAAAAAGTCAAACGCTACAGTTCTAGCACTAATATATGTATTGCTTGGTATTTTCACGTGCTTGTTCTCATCATATGGTCCATATGAAACCACTAAAATGTAGGACTACATGTAAGTGATCGCGTTTCTTAGAACGTGCCCACTGTACAAATAGCATACGTCGTTTCAAAACTAAAGCAACAGTATAAGGCCACTCCAAACTAGACTTTAGGTTCCCCGCATTCATACTAGGATGGTAATGAGACGCCTAACGTTTGTATTATTATATCAATGATATCATATACATCTTGTGATTGGAGAACAAGTAAATTGTTTTGGCAATAATGCATGTCAGTCTCCGCTTGAAAAATTGAGCTAAGGAACGACCCTATATGTGTGCATGTGTTTATCCATGCAAATCAAACCTGCTGTTAATTATATTATTGATAATACATAATACCAATACGCCTGTATCTTAATTTCAAGGTAGGTGAATGGAAACTAAAGTCTATATTGGATTCACCTAGTGATGAATATAACGCCTAATGAGAGTTATTTTTGAAGCCATGTGACACTTGAATGTGAACTGTTTGAGAAACGGACGTAAAAATCTCATAACTATGTTTATTGGTATCAAATGGCCCGTATTGCGAAAAACAGTCACATATTAACCGTCATATATAAATTCGTGTCCACGTGCAATAACCTGCTAACTTACCCATACCCAAAATACATCACAGCTACGGGTGGATTACATCACCATGTAATGTTTACACCTATAGCTAAGATGTATTTTGAGTCTCCCTGCTGTAGGCAGTTGCTTCCGCTTTCTTCTACAGCCACAAAGTAAGCTTTTGTTTAACTTAATGGTTTTTGTGAATACACTAGCGCTATGATCCGACCAACTTTCCAAAAGCTCTCAATCTCCAAGGTAACATTTTGACCGATAAACTTGATATGTCCATCATGATTGAACCTTTAATAGCGGACCAGTTTGATTTGTTCCGAGTCTTTCTAGAGAGACAGAAAGTAGAATGAATATGTGGCAACAGGCCATTGAAGCACATGATCATGTATGTAAAAATGCATGCAGAAAAAACATTGAAATAAATAAATAAATATAGTACATACTAACGAAAACAATCAGAGCAGATTATCTTTTAGTTGCATGTTCCAGTTAAACAGAAACCCCAGCTTCTTCATGTAGCAATCTATATTTAGCGAATAGACAATGAATTTGATTGTTTGTCCGATGTGTAATCATTTTCACACTGCAATCATTTAAATTTCTGTAGTGCTCAGCTGCTTCCACACATCACATGTCAGTTGTGTTCTATGCCCTACAAAGAACCCAGAATTTTTCCGTGTCTCCACTCTTTCTGTCAGCAGTGTCTGAATCAGGAGATAGAGAGATCTGGGACCAAGCAGAACATGGAATGTCCTACCTGTCAGAGAAGTATCACCATACCAGAGGGTGGAGTCAATGCTATACCTGAGAACCTCCATCTTGGCTTTGAAGTGGAGGTGGCTGGGTACATGTCCAAAATTGGCAGTGATGGTGAAAAGCCATGTGATGCTTGTATTGATGGAAGCACAGGGCCTGCAGTGGTGTTCTGTTGCACATGTCATGAGTTGCTGTGTGCTTACTGCTATGAGAGCCATAAACGCAACCGAAAAATGTCTGATCATTCAATTGTTGGATTAGACATGAATTCACTTAAACTACTCCCATCCCTAATGAAGCCAACTGACCATCTCTGTTCCCAACGTGATCATGAGGCTAAAGTGTTGAAATTCTACTGTAAGACTTGCCAACTACTGACCTGCAGAGACTGTACACTTTTCTGCCACAAGGATCATATCGTCGCTGAGATGTGCAATATGGCAAAGGTCCACAGAGATGACATGAAGGAGGCACTTGGGTGTGCTCAAGAAGTGGTCTCAAAACTGCCCAAAGCCATTGATGCAAATTACAAAAACATACAACAAATTGCAAAGCTAACAACGGAAACCCAACTGGTCATAAACCGCTCCTTTGAAAAGCGTGACCATATTAATGAGGAAAAAAGGAAGAGACTGTTGTCAGAGATAGAGGCCATTTCACTTCACAAAACAACAGCTCTGACCCTCCAGAGGAAAAATTTGATGAAGATGCAAGAAGAGGTTGGTCGCTACACAGAGATGACCTCCAACATCCTCCAGACCCATACCGACCAAGAGCTGGTAGCACTTGGACATCTGGTGCCCACTGAACTGAAGGCCATCTTGAAAAGAGTACCCATCTCTCAGAATCAGTCTAGGGACACATACATATATGTACCCTTAAATACTAATATTCTTAACACAGCACTCTGCAGATTTAGTCATGAAATGGGCCTATCGTTATCTCCATCACAAAGCACATGGTCTTCTGAATCAGTAGCCAAGGTGAAGGAAATGTATTGTTTAAAAGTCGAGACCATGAGCACAGAGGGTCAGAGATACCCGTTTGGGGGACTGCAGGTGAAGGCTGAGCTAAAGCCTAAGTTACATGGTGGAGCAATCATCCGAGGAGAGGTGAATGACCATGGAGATGGTACCTACACCATCACCCTCACCCCTCAGACTGGTGGTCCTCATATGCTCCTCATCACAATGGACGGCCAAAATGTACAGAAGAGTCCTTTTGACCTTGATGTAATAACAAAGTACAGCACCCTAGGTAACCCAGGGCAAGTTATTAATTGTAGCAATGGTCCATCAGGTATTGCCATCCATGACAGTGGAGACATCTATGCAGTCTGTTGTACACAGAGTAGGATTTGTGTGTTTGACAAATCTGGCAAGCAGAAGAGAATCATAGGTAGTAGTGGGAGTGGTGATGGTCAGTTCAGAGGCCCACATGGCATATTTATTAAGCGAGATGTGATGTATGTTGCTGATGTTGGCAATGATCGCATTCAGAAGTTGACAATAGAAGGAGAGGTTATTCAAAAATATGGCCAACGAGGATCAGGCCAGGGACAGTTCAATGGTCCGATAGCAGTTATTGTTGACCAAAGAGATAGGTTGATTGTTGCTGATCACTTGAATCATAGAGTAGTACTATTAGATCAAGCTGGTACCTGGCTGTTGACCATAAAGGGTAATGTCTCTGGTCCTCAGAATTTTGAGAACCCATATGGTCTTGCCTTGGATTCTCAAGGGAACATCCATGTTGCTGCCCGTGGTTCTAGCACCATCAAAGTCTTCTCACCTGAGGGGACCTATGTCAGATCATATGGGAGTGTGCACCATCCATCTGGTATAGTGGTTGATGAAGAAGGTTACAGTCTTGTTATTGAAGAGACAGATAATTGTCTTTCCATTTTTGATCCTCAAGGAAACAAGATCCACATGGTTCACAAACTCAGCAATCCCCAAGGTGTTATTCTAGATCAGAAGAGTGGTAGTCTGTACATAGCAAATATTCGTGCTAAAACTGTATTTAAGTATGCAGTGTAGTTTGTGTGTAATGCTTTTTATTTGAAAGTGCTGTAATTTACTTACCATTGACGTACAGAGTGATAATTGCCACATCACATGGATTGATGCCCCATCCTTTCCCATCTCCTGGAACCCTGTGTCATATGCTGTAATTTGCAAACTTAATGTGGGTGTAGCATGCATCGGCTGGGGCACACCATTCCTTTCTTCCCCATCAACCTGGACTTCCTCAGCCAATACATAGCAGGTTAATACCCTGAACTGAACAGTGAATGAACTGGAGGTGCACAATGGTTATGAGGATGTAGTTAAATGAGTTCCAAACACCAATGAATCAAAGCCTGCCTCCCTTTACTCCATGCGACATGCCCACATTTTTCTGGTGTCTCCAGAACCTCGTACCCAGACTGCGTGGGATAATCCTCTGTGGTGTGGTCTGTACAGTGGTGGGTGTATTTTAAGAGAGGAGGAAGCATGGCCAGTCAAATAGATAGTGTGGAGGGCGTATTATGCACGTATTAATCAGTATTATGCACGTATTCATTATTAAACATTATACACGTATTATTAAGTATTATGCACATATTATTAAGTATTATGCACGTATTATTATGCGCATATTATTAAGTATTATTATTAAGTATTATGCACGTATTATTAAATATTAGGCACATATTATTTTAAAAGTATTTATTCCGTATTATGCACGTATCTCGTCGTAGCAGTCAGCTGATTATATGCACTCCATTCGTCGCTGAAAACGGTGATGCTGATGTGGTAGTGATGAGGGGAACTAATGTGGCAGCGTCGCGACGAGCCACTACCACCAAAAAGCTGTCTCTACTACGCCTCTCCATCCCACCGAAAACCCAGTGGCCATCGACAGCTCTACCAAGTTATATTTGCGCTTTCCGAATTTGCTTTCCTTCATCGGTCTCCACTTCTATCCCTGGACCGCCAATTCAATGACCGCTGGATGATCAATGAAGTGTAGCGTCGGTTACAGGTGTGGCAAAAGGATCATCAATGCATTCACATACGTGCTTATATAATACAGATACAAGTACAAAGGTCATAGCGCATGCGCTACACTACCCCCTTCCTCATAAGAAGGGGAGACTATAGATCATAAATATTTTGTCCCCATCTGTCAGGTCTCTGGCTGTGTCTTGTCGACCGTCTGAGGTTTGCCGGTGGCATTTGTACATCTTCATCATGTGTCACATCTTCGGCACCTTGCAAGTGATCACCCTGGTCCACCGGCGGCTCCTCAGTCTCTGTCTCGTCATCACTTTCTGAGGTCTCTGCTGGAATCTCTCTGTCGATGTTGCTGTTTATCTCATCATCAGTTTCCGAGGCCTCTGCTGGAATGTCCCCATCAATATCGCCATTCTCCTCCTCCACCGGTAGCTCTTCATCAGGTCTAGCTACATGTAGGTCATCTGTCTGATTCAATAACAAATTAGGAGGCAACTGTACACAGGGTTTAAGTCTATTAAAGTGCACCACCATACTCTTGCGTTTGTTGTCCCTGTGTTGAATTTGATAAAGAATATCACTGAGCACCTTATGTATGATGTAAGGCCCTTGCCAATAACAATGGAGCTTAGGGGATTTACCTCTGGGTACTGCTGGACAATGAAGCCAAACCATGTCACCTATCTTGAAAGGCTTCCCATTGCACAATTTGTCATAATGCACTTTTTGCCTTCTTTGTTGTAACCCCAAGTATTCTCTAACCTGCCGATATGCCCTGTCTAAGCGTAGCCTGAGACCCATGGCATACTTGTTAAGCTCCGTAGGATAATGTGGGGGCAAGCCAAACATAACATCAATGGGTAACCTCACTTCTCTCCCAAAAACAAGCTGATATGGTGTGCACCCTGTAGATTCCTGCACACTAGCAACCTCCTCAGATGAATGAGTTTTGAGAGCTGAACATGTGACACCAGTGTTAGTGTCCACCGGTTCCAGGCTAACAACATCCACCTGTGCCCCACAACAAAAACAGCCTATGGCTTCGTCTGCTTGAAGTGTTGCTGGGAATGGTAGCGGGTTAAGTATCTGAACAACTATCTGACCTGACTGGATAGGTGAAACTGATCTGGCAATCAACACACCATGCGTTTCAGCCATCTCTGAATGTGGTTCAAAAATTCCAACTGTAGCACTACCATCAGTTGGAGTTACCCTAACAGGCAGCCTGACTTGATGATAACCTGGAATCACCACCTTCTCACCCATAACAACATGACAAGTGGATGACTGGGCACCAAAAGACAATGGAACACAATTACCAGGTTTGCCTACCGTCAAAGTCCTTTTCCCTAGATCAACCAAGCATTTCTGCTTCTCCAAATAATCAGTTCCCAGAAGGCACTGCTGCAGCATTTGCTCAACTACCAAAACCTTGTGCTTCCCTTGATGTGTGCCAATCTGCAAGTGAAGATCAATCTCCCCGGCCACCATAAGCTGTTCACCATTTACAGCCATAACTGGAACAGTGCATGGGGAGAGTGAACTTTTGACCTTAATTTTCACCTTATTCCACACTGCTTCATGTATAAGTGTTACTGAAGAACCAGTGTCTACTAACATGCTGACGCCGAATCCCTCTATATGCCCTTGTATGGTTAATGTACATGCAACAGCTGATGTATGTTCCACTGACTTATTGTTTAATGGCTTCCTCTGTACACCTTGTCTTCTGCTTGGACAATCCCGTCTTAAATGCCCTGTCTCACCACAATGCCAGCAAGTCAGCTTCTTTTTAGGCCAATTTCTTTTTCCTGGTTCACGTTCCGCCCTCAGTTTGGTCAATTGCTCAGTCAACCGCTCAATCTGTTGAGAAAGCTTGTGTACCTGACCATCACTCCTTCCAATAGCACAGCTACTTCCGCCTCCTCGGGTATCGTCAATTGTAGCTTCCGCTTTTAGATGCTCTTGGGCTAACTCCGCTGTCTGCAGCCTGTAAGCCAGTTTCACCGCGTCGTCCAGCGTCTCTGGTGAATCTGTGAGAAGTTTGAGCTGGATGGTAGAGGAAAGAATACCCTGGATAAATTGGTTACGAGCAACCTCCAAACGCCTCTCCGGTGGCCACGATAGATATCCTTTGTCCGCCAGAACACGCAACCTGCCGGCGAATTCGAGGACAGACTCACCTGCTTTCTGTCTTGCCACGTGCATCTTAGCCTGCCACTCTAACTCCACCCCGTCAGGGGAAAAATGACTCACAAGGCACGCTTTCACCGCATCATACTCAACCGTTTCGCTCACCAATCCCAGCTGACTTACAATCCTGAAGGGCTCGTCTTCAAGCAGCGAAACCAACTCTGCTCCTTTCTTCTCTTCAGGTAAGCCCGCTTCTTGGATATATAGTTCCACTCGCTTTATCCATAGACTGAAGTCAGTCCCAGTTGCGAAGCGAGGAGGCGGACGCGCTGAAAACCGAGTGGGCCTCCTCTCGCGTTCGAGTTCCGTCATCCCACTTCTGACACCAATGTAGCGTCGGTTACAGGTGTGGCAAAAGGATCATCAATGCATTCACATACGTGCTTATATAATACAGATACAAGTACAAGGTCATAGCGCATGCGCTACAGAAGTATTGAGTGCAGATGTCTCTCACAAAGTTGAACCAGTCAACGGTGGTAGCGCAACCAATTTATAATGATACTTATGCTTTAAAAGGTAGCACAGACAATTCGTCCTGCACAGGGTCTTGGTAGAACAAAGGTG
Organism: Ephydatia muelleri; assembly: GCA_013339895.1. Classification (NCBI taxonomy): domain Eukaryota; kingdom Metazoa; phylum Porifera; class Demospongiae; order Spongillida; family Spongillidae; genus Ephydatia; species Ephydatia muelleri. Next base: position 240,994 of record JABACO010000035.1, on the reverse strand, counting down.
TACAATCACAAAATCGCTTGTATTTCCAAATGACTTGTCATGTCCATTATTGATTATTGTTGGCAATAATTGCGCCTACGCACGTTTAATATCCCATTTAACTGGCAATTGTCAATTGTAATGTTTTATTTTTATAATAATCATTATTATTTATATTATTTTTATTGGAAAACGGATCTCTGAATACATAACGGGCGTTTGACATGAAATTTTCCTTAGTCAAATCGCCCCCAGGGTCGAGCAGTTTGAACTAGTACAATTTCAAATCCTCCATATCTCCCACCTAAGCCCGTACGGGGGGGGGGGGGGGGGGGGGGGGGGGGGGGGGAAGGGTTGACATTGATAGATGCATTATCCAGGCCCAGCGGTAAGCATTTTTGTGCGAAATCGGGTCAGACGCGCTCTCGTAAAATACCAGGCGTGCGTTGTTTCGTATCCTGTGGAATTTATTTTTATTGATGGAGCGGATGGTTAGACCGTGGATTATGCTTGTTTCATACTTTTACGAAGTACAGTTGCTGCATGAGATACAATGTTAAAATTGGATGTAAATTTTTATTTTATCCAAAGGAGGTTGGAGACGAAGCATCCAAAAATACGGTTAGATCGTAAATATAAGTATGATTAGATGCATTTGCCGAAATCAGGTAAGATGTGCACTCGTGAAATACATGTATAAGGATGGCGGTTTTTCGTATCCCGTTGGATTTAGATAGATGGTTGGTTATACCGTGGAATAATGTAGGATTTAGATAGAGGGATGGTTGTACCGTGGAATAACGTAGGATTTAGATAGAGGAATGCGCAGGGAAAAAAAGCGTCGAATCATTTAGAAATCATTGCGTGATTGAACAGAAAATCACACAAAATCACCTGTTACCTCTAGCTGTCTCTGGAAGTGGTCCCAAAATGTCCATGGCTACCCGCTGCAATGGTCTGGACACTGAGTTATCTAACTGCAATGGTGCTCTGACCACCAATGGCGTTTTTCTAGAACAACACTTTGCACAACTAGCACACCACAACTGAACATCATTCCTCTGATTAGGCCAATAAAAGCGAGTTCGAACCTTATCCAATGTTTTCTTTGCGCCCAGGTGACCACCAACAGGTGAGTCATGCAGTCCAGCCAGAACCTGGGGTACCATCGATGCTGGTAGGACAAGCTGCAGCTTCTTATGTGCTCCACCACCTGGAACATCCTCCCATTGGCGATACAGAACCTCGTCCTGGAGGAGTAGGTAATCTCTCTGTGCCCACAAGGTCTGCAAGCTGTGTGATTTGGGGGAAGAAGATGGAAAATCAGTTTCAACCCACCTTATGACCTGCAAGAGGTTATCATCCTCTCTTTGGAAGTTCTTGATTTCCTCCTGCGTCCACACCGGTATAATTCCAGCTGAGGTATCTTGAGTGAGCACGGCACAACTGCTTTCATTCACAATAGCTAACCCACATTGCTTACACGGCAACCGAGACAATGAATCTGCATTTGAATGCACGCTTCTATTGATTTTCGTGTGATTTTCTGTTCAATCACGCAATGCTAAATGATTCGACGCTTTTTTTCCCCCTGTGATGGTTGTACCGTGGTAGAGGGATGATTGTACCGTGGAATAATGTAGGATTTAGATAGAGGGATGGTTATACCGTGGAATAGTGTAGGATTTAGATAGAGGGATGGTTATACCGTGGAATAGTGTAGGATTTAGATAGAGGGATGGTTATACCGTGGAATAATGTAGGATTAGATGCATGTCTGTTTGTCTAGAGGCTAAAACGTACCAAAGCATCCTTTCACATGACATGGCCTATTTGCGTTCAAGCTTTATAAGGTGACGAGAAGTTTTATGGAGCAAGACACCGGACCCGCGGATCAAACGTATTTGAATTAGTGATAACGAAGCCCGATTCCAATCCATTAGCTATGGCATCCATGGTATTGCCAATTGCTTGCATGGTTTTTTTCGCGTCCATCTTCTCGTCGTATGGGCCATATGAAGCCACTAAAACGTAGCTACGTAATCCCGTTTCTCAGTAGTCCCCATTCATATAGCATACGGGTTCAAAAATAACCGCGCAAGAATATTTGGCATTTATAAGGCCACTCCGAACTATACTTTAAGTTCCCCTCCACCTCTATGCCTCCACCGCCCGCCTGCATACTAGGTGACCGCTTGTACGAAAATTGCAGTCTCGGCTTGAAACAGTCGAGCTAAGGAAACGGCCTGTTTGTATGCATGTGTTTATCCAAATCAAATTTGTGTGAGTGCATGTGCATTCCAGATGTTATTTTTAACTTAAATAATAGATATCATAATAATTCATAAAGGGTTACGGCGGCAAAGCATGGGCGAGCAACGCCTGAGCATTTATACAAGCGACAAACGGCAATTGAGTTGTACTTCGCTTAGATGGGTAAATGTTGTTATAGCTTCATGGCCCTATCCACCATGAGTTTAATACATAATACAAATACACCTTCTGCCTGTAATTTCGAGGTTGGAGAACACCTAATTGATATCTAGATCAGAGTGGTCTAACGACGAAACATGTCCAGAAATTGTGGACATCAGTGCATAACTCGGCTTAAAATTGGGATTTAAAAATTCTGATTTCACCGTTAAACTCAGCAGACACTTTAGAGATTTATCACGTTATTAAAACAGCTAATTAATTTAAAAAAATCTATTATTGTTTTCGCCTTTTAATTAATTAATTTTACGTCTGTATGGTAGGGAAGTTAGGTGAGGCCATTGCTTTTACATAAATCCTGCCAAACTAAGGCTATCCATACGCATGCGCGTCAGTCTTACGCGTTAGATTGTAACTCGTGCCCCTGTCTTTCAGAGGTCACATGAACGGTTATTTAACTATGTTATTGTTACGGCCGGATATCGTACACAACCAAAAATTTTCGGTCAATTATCGGCCCGTAAGTACAAAACATATCGTAACGGGTCCGTTTTACAGCCCGTAAGTGCACCGATAAAATGTTACATATGGAATGGTGTATGATATTACGTGGTTGGTGCCGGATGTAAGGTGCATGTTAATACGGCTCGGTTTACACGCCCGAAGTAACCTGTTATTTTGGCCGTAACAACATGTCAGTGTATGTTTTTCCACTTTGAAACAACGGATATTTTAATATACGGACTTGAACGGACTCTTTTCAATTGTGAGGTGAGATATGCGATCGCTGCCAGGTGAGCAATGGCCTGCTTCATTTCCTTTCTCAGCTCCCGCATAACTGATAGATCCACAGACTGGGAGGCATGGACAACGCTGGGGGTTGCTGCATGTGGTCACAGACAAAGCAGCGGGAGGCAATTGACTGTGGTGGCTTGGTTGGTAGAATGTGTTCCACACTGGGTTCTGAATGGTTAGAGCTCCTCCCAAGGAAAAAAACCTTGCATGTTCATGCATGTTTCATGCATGATATTGCATTGCATGCATGACGCAACTTGCCAGCACAACAACTCGTGCATGATCATGCATGCATCAGGCATGGTAATCTTGAATGCAAGAAAGGAATCGGTTTAGACCCACGACAGCATGTTTTTATGATTTTTGTTGATTCTAACTAAACAATATTAATAATCCTTGTCATTTGTAACTAGCATGAACCTTAGGACATGCATGAGCATGCATGTATCATGCATGATAATGTCTAATGCATCATCGATCATCTTTACTGCATGATTTACCATCAGTGAATGTTTACAATGGTACACACAGAAAAAGTATATTAGAATGCATGCACAATTGTACCATGCCCTATAACCTGTGTATAATTGATTTAAGATAATCCATCCTACGCTTACACACTTCTCTCCTTTTTCTTTATTGTCTGCATTCAGGTGACTATACAGCGTGAAGTTCTGCTTTACAGTTATGAGTGATGTCAGTGATCATGAAAGAAGTGTTGTTATACTTCATCATGCAAGCAAATATGTACATAAGTAATGAAAATCAATGATGCTCATAAGTATTTGGTTGCCTAACAGCAAAAGTCTTGCACTTTGTCTGAACTAATACAGCTCTTGTTATTATGTCACATAAAGGAATCAGAACAACATTTGATTCTTCAAGTACTTCAGAAAATAGATCATAAGCACCTAACATATCTTCATCCTTGTATACTTGAAGAACATCCCTACAGGCAGGGCCTGCTTTGGACAGCAATGACTGCGTCACTGAAAATGGTCTCACAATTGCACTAGGAGGATCCATTTTGACAAATGCTATAATCCTTCCATAATGAGTACTTTCATTCTCTTTATAGTAGCAAACTGAACTCTCTCGTTTGGTGGACCTGCTACAATTTTGAGCATAATACAATGTTCCATTAAGCAATAGCTTTCCATATAAGTCATATCCTTCAACATTTTGCATAAAGGATGTCGGTATTGTGTACATATGTTTGCCCAGTTCTTCAAACTCACTTGGCATGAAACGGCTAGAATCATTAATAAAATTAATGGCATCAGCATCCTCCTGCTCTACAAGTTTATGATGGACGAGCTGCAGCGTTTGCTGTACTTCAATGTTAAAAATTATCTGGTTCAAAACTTTATTCTTTGAATGTGAGAGATTTTTGATGATTCCATTCTTATTTTCACATCCAAAGGCAGAATGGGTCCACAAAGGACCCCACAGGCGAACATAGTGAGTTTAATGTAGCAAAAGGTGAGCATTCATGGTGCAATGTTCCTCTCCATATAGTTCTGGTAGTAGGGCACAAAAATCCTTCAGCATTTCATCTGCAACTTCAATGTCACTTATTTTTATATCTTCTTGGAGAAGTAAATGAAAAGCACACACAAGAAGAGCATAATGATGATAGAAGAGAGGAGGAAGTACATGAAGAAGCAAAGGAAGAGAATAGTATAATAACCAAATACGAAACTCAGAAGCCTTCCAGTACATCATATGCTTTTGTATACTTCTAGGTGCTCTTGTAAAGTCATGTGGAGGTTTCTGTTTCAAGAGCTCAGAATCTAATGATTTCAACTTTGATCCAATGTAATAGGCTTTTGTGTGGTTTGATGTTTTTAACCAACAGTTCATCATTCGTTTTGCAACCCCTTCTGGACCTACATGCATGTAATCGACAGGAATATTGTCCACCAGATGAAATCCAACAATATGCGATAGTGGTGATGAATTCAATATCCCTTGCACTGAAACACCTGTACGTTCAACTTGAGTTGCAAGATCACACATTTCATCATGTGTTCGGTGTATGTATTGTTCATTCGGAAGATATACACGTGAATTGTTGCTCAAACGTTTGCCTGGGTGAAGGCACACTGGGCACCCACAAACTCCATTACATTGTTTCATGCCCATAACCGGGGCTTTAGCCACTGTGTCAAAAATGCCATTCAGTACTTTACCACGAATTGTCTTTAGACCCTCGTGAGTTTGGATTGATATTCCTTTGGAATACAGTGTATTAAGAGCATCTACAACTGGTTGAAACAAAAAATTCATTGAAGGCTTAGCTGGGCCACACCAAATAGCAAGAAGCATTATATTGACAGAGTTATAGCGAATCGAGGGGGGTAAATTTAAAATCACTGCATATACAGGCCAGAAGCTAATGGATGAAGATTTAAAAAGTGGAACTCCATCTGTAAATATACTGAGAGCTAGGTTGCCTTTCCTTGAGAAGAAATTTGCATTTTGTTTAACTCCACCAGCAGTCCAAATGTCATTTATATTACTTGCTGTTAAATCATGTTCGCTTAAAACTTTAATTTCATCCCAGTGGTCTGTGTAAAATAAATGCATTCAGAACGATGATTGAAACTCAACAAAATGAAGAGACAAATATTTACAATTCAATGAATTGACTCACTTGATACAAGAGTTTGAAGTGTCTTGTTGACTGGAATATGAGCAAAGCTATCAGAACTGTTACATTTGTTGCATACATTCAATCCATCCTCAATGATGCATGAGCACACACAGCAGACCTTTTGTATTTTTGTTTTTGAGTTAAACTGCTTAAAAAGTGTTTGAACTTTGTAAAAACTTTTTGGAAGTAGATTTACTGGTGGACACAGCACTTGAAGAAGTTTAAGGAGCTGTCCAATACTTGCATAGTTTATACTGCTTGCTATTGCGTACTGCATTATGCAGCAGTATGCTCCAAGTACACTAACTCTGGCACCACTATAAATTGGCTGCTGTAGGTATTCATAGTCTATATTTGTTTCGTCTTGAAGCATGTCAGGGACAGGTTCTGTGTTTCCATCATCTACATGTACATTTTATCATCAGACAAACATATATTTTTCACGGCCAATTACCATGAACAGCATGCAACAAATCATCAAAAATGTTGCAGAAATCAGGATCACATTCATCTGCACCTATACACATGTATGTGTATGTGCATGTAATGTCTCATTAACTTTGCAAATAATAACTATACCTGCATGTGAACGCATGGATTCACTATAATCCATATCAGGGACCTGCTCTGCATTTTGATTACCTATTGTCATGATAGTGACATACATGTAGATAGATGCAGCACCACACAACAATACAATGAGGTTTTACCTGACGAAGACAATGAATAACCGCTATATTCTGCTGTTGACAAGGGCATAACTGTAGCCTCTAAGTGATGAATAATTATACACACAGGTGCTATACTAAAATTCATGCAATAACTCAAAGCTGGTTGAGAAACATGTATTAAGCAGTGCTTTCAAAAACTTATCAAACTAGCGAGTTACTTTGCTTCTGCAAGAACTTTACGTACTGGTACGTGCAGCCCTAAAAATGCAAATTACAATAAAGGGTTACATAGAATACATGTATAAACTAATCGTTTCATTACCATTTCTTCTTCCTCCACCTGCATAGAGTAGATCTTGGCACTCGTTTAGTTGCATGCCTTAAATACACTTTGTATTGACCTCTAGATCTAGGCTTCTCCATGTTGACCAGCTAGAAACTACATGTATTGAATAGACTTATACATATTGGGTTGCGATTGATACGTACATGTAACACTGTGCTACAAGTTGGATATACGATAGTGTATACTCTGCGTATATGCTAAATATACATATGAATATACACATGCTATACGCAAAGAATACGCATTGGTATATTTTGCGGATAGAACCAGAATCTCATGTCGTATATTTTGCGTATACTCGATACTATCACGTGCGCTTATTATGGGTTTGTTAACATATGTCTCCGTGCACCATGTCCGCTTCCGTACTCAGCACATATTTGGAAACGTCTCCGAATCTGTTCACTGTATACTAGCTTGTTTCTATTTGTGTACTCATGATCAAATTTATAATAAAATTATCAATACAATCGATAAAAGAAAACATAAAATGCGTTATAACGTTCAAGCTTTCTCTCGAATCATCCAGGGTTGTGCAGTTGGTGGACTGGATGCGTCTAAGAGCGGTCCTTCAACTCTCTGCTTCTATGGATGGAGCCTCGAGTTGCTAGTTCCTTTTATTCGTTCATCCAAGTCATCAATCAAGTCATTTAGCGTGTCAGAACGTCACAACGGACGGCGACGTTGTAGAGTTTGAGCGTTCTGGTCGTCGCTCTCCTCTTCTGACATCATTGTAGGCTTGATGTCCCCCATAACTGCTTCTCTTCTTCTATCAGCATTTGGCACCCTTTCTCCCACAACTACGCCACAATAGCCTTTCTTCTGTCTGCATAACAAACCTTTTTACCAAATGCTACAGCAGGAAAAGAGCATAACAAGACATAGGTAGGACGTACGCTGTTGAGCTTAATAGCCTTCAATTACCCTGAGTTCGCTTGTACCACCTAGTAAAAGGAGGATATGGTGGTAGGGTGAATAAATAGGATTATGAATTTAAGGCTCTACCTTTAACTGTAGCGACAATAGCGTGAAGGTCTTCATCGAACTCTGCCGCGATACATGGTCGTGATTGCGTTAGAAAAAAGCGCACAATCGCTTACCTTTCATCAAGCCGAACTGAAGTGCTGATCTTCCTTCTGACTGCTAGAATTCTGAAATATGCCTTACCTATATTTCAGTGGGGCTTCCACCATATCCTTGCGATGCAATACAGCTTCATCGATGTGTCTTAGTATATCAGCGACGACTTGCTATTCCATGGCCGGTGAACTTACCTGAAATCCAAGTCCGCGGACGCTGCGCTGTCCTGGCAATTTGCCGGGTGAGGCATCGTCAAAATGTCTTGGCATAAACAAAATGGTTTACGAACTATGAACATCTCTATATACTTTTGGACTAACCTGACGTCCGTCATCCAGTTCTTTCTGGTGTGCTGGCAGCTGCCTGATATCCCTGCGACCTCGATCGCCCACTCCGCGTGGTAGTTTGGCGCCAAATTACTAGTACACTTGTAATTAATTTAATAAGTTTATAAACGTAGTCTACATGTATGACAAATGTCGTTTCAAACTTTCAATTCACTAGATAGTTTTACTATCTATGGTATCACGTATGTGTGGGGCTTGTGAAGTGCACTAATATTCACGGTAATCCACTTCTGAAGAAACGCGTAGCTGGGTTTGCTAGACTATTTTGTAGTTATGAGATTAGCATGCATCGTGCTATTTGTGTTCTGATTGGTAAGACGCTCGGTAGCCGGTTGAAGTTGTGAAGGGTATTCCAGTGTCACGTAACCACAATGAGCAGCTCCGCTTTCCCATGATGATATACGTATATAATCTATGGCACAAGGTGGGGGCGTGGCATAATAACAAATACAGCCGTCTATATAAGTTCGATCAGATGCATAGCTCCTCAAAATGCTTTCTATGCACCGTCACATGGTCTAGAGCCACAAGTGTATGTTGTATGCATCTATACTTGTACATGATCAGCCGCTAATAGGTATTAATCATGCACTGAACAAAACATTAATGTGCATGCATTGCATATTATTACTATTAATATTGTTATTTTATGTTTATGAATCTTACAACTGCGCATGCATCATGTAGGATGCAAACCTTGAGGTGTTGTTCTAACTGTGCCGGCATTAATTCATAATTCGATACATGCCAAATGAATGCACGCGCGTTCTTTATTTTTATACATGATTCAATCCGATATGTGCTATGTGAGAGAGCTGTGATAATCATGACCCAAGTAGAAAGTCATTCAGAACTGCTGCTTCTATATTTATGCATACTTATCACATGGTATACGCATTGAAACATGCTTTGTTGGGATTTTAAACAGGCATTCAGGTGTTAATCCTGGGTACCCCGATCGCGAGCCCCTTTTCCTTTTGCATGTGATGATCATGACCCATGTAGAAAGCCATTCTGAACTGTTTCCCCTATGTTTACACATACCTATTACATGGTATAGCCATTGAAACATGATTGGTTGGGATGTTAATATTTATAATTGATGTTCCATTAACTCTCATTTTGGTCTTTCTCAGAGACTGTAGGTTTATACTGAGGTGTTCACATCTTTATATTAGGCTGTTCTAAGTGTTGAAGGTCGTAACAATCTCATTGTAATGTCCATGAACCATGTGATGGTAATGACCACGATACTAAAGTTACACATGTGTTAATCAATATGTACATATATACACGCATGTGCTGATGTACAATGATGATGGTCTGGTGTCAATAGTGGTGTGATGTCAAAGCTTCCTTGCCCTTTAAAGTAGCCAGCCATGATGTCCTGAATTGAGACAGAATTTAGGGCTCAATTCCACATTTGAACAGAAACACTATGACTCACGTGGCGGTAACGCCCACTTCCGGTCACAGGCTCATCTTGGGGATGGGTCACTCTCTTCACCCTGCAATGTGGACTGTCGTGGTAAGATGCTGCTCTGAATTGTGACAGAATTTAGAGCTGAATTTCACATTTTAACAGAGACACTATGACTCACGTGGCGGTAACGCCCACTTCCGGTCACAGGCTCATCTTGGGGGTGGGTCACTCTCTGCACCCTGCAATGTGGACTGTCGTGGTGACATGCTGCTCTGAATTGTGACAGAATTTAGAGCTCAATTTCACATTTTAACAGAGACACTATGACTCACGTGGCGGTAACGCCCACTTCCGGTCACAGGCTTATCTTGGGGATGGGTCACTCTCTTCACCCTGCAATGTGGACTGTCGTGGTGACATGCTGCTCTGAATTGTGGCAGAATTTAGAGCTCAATTTCACATTTTAACAGAGACACTATGACTCACGTGGCGGTAACGCCCACTTCCGGTCACAGGCTCATCTTGGGGGTGGGTCACTCTCGTCACCCTGCAATGTGGACTGTCGTGGTGACATGCTGCTCTGAATTGTGACAGAATTTAGAGCTCAATTTCACATTTTAACAGAGACACTATGACTCACGTGGCGGTAACGCCCACTTCCGGTCACAGGCTCACCTTGGGGGTGGGTCACTCTCTTCACCCTGCAATGTGGACTGTCGTGGTGACATGCTGCTCTGAATTGTGACAGAATTTAGAGCTCAATTTCACATTTTAACAGAGACACTATGACTCACGTGGCGGTAACGCCCACTTCCGGTCACAGGCTCATCTTGGGGGTGGGTCACTCTCTTCACCTTGCAATGTGGACTGTCGTGGTGACATGCTGCTCTGAATTGTGACAGAATTTAGAGCTCAATTTCACATTTTAACAGAGACACTATGACTCACGTGGCGGTAACGCCCACTTCCGGTCACAGGCTCATCTTGGGGGTGGGTCACTCTCTGCACCCTGCAATGTGGACTGTCGTGGTGACATGCTGCTCTGAATTGTGACAGAATTTAGAGCTCAATTTCACATTTTAACAGAGACACTATGACTCACGTGGCGGTAACGCCCACTTCCGGTCACAGGCTCATCTTGGGGGTGGGTCACTCTCTGCACCCTGCAATGTGGACTGTCGTGGTGACATGCTGCTCTGAATTGTGACAGAATTTAGAGCTCAATTTCACATTTTAACAGAGACACTATGACTCACGTGGCGGTAACGCCCACTTCCGGTCACAGGCTCATCTTGGGGGTGGGTCACTCTCGTCACCCTGCAATGTGGACTGTCGTGGTGACATGCTGTACTGAATTGTGACAGAATTTAGAGCTCAATTTCACATTTTGAATGTGAACGTGAAGCAAACCACTCATACCCATCAGTCACTTGACCCCTACCATTGGGGTGGGAGCTTAAACAGCAAACCTTGCATCACATACACTTGAATGTGCAGACATGAAAGTTTGTCATTAGAAGCAAACCACTCACCTGAGATAGCTATACCCATCAGTGTCACCATCAGACAGTCACATCCCCATTAGAGTCACATGACCTCTACTTGACCGGGTGACAACTCTGACCAATTTATACACCAAACCATGTGTCACATATCTACACAGATAGACATGAAAGGTTGTAAATTGCATTATTAAAAGCAAACCACTCACTTTAGATAGCCACACCCATCAGAGTCACATGACTCTTAGGAGACAATTGGGGTGACAACTCGACCAATTTGAAGCATATACACCAAACCTAGCCAGGAGATGGGCGAGGGGTGGGGATGGGGGGGTTGTTGGGTCGGGTCGGTCGAACGACCCCCTCCCGACGACTACCATCCACTACAAGTTATATATAGAAATGGACGGCTCCCGGGTGTGGTACTAGGCTGCCATAACTCGGACCTGAAGCGCCCCCCCCCCTCCATTGGCCCAGTTGTGAATCCACCGCTCGCTATAAGTCGAGTCCCAAACAGAACGATGTCGACACCCCGGCCACTTTCAAGTGGCTGGCTATGTATGATCCTGCATTGTCCGAATCGAATATTACGCATGTGGTCCCACTACAGCTTATAATTCTGGCATCAAAACTATCCTATTTTAACTGATCACATACCTTGTAAATTTTTAGTTGAAGGTATAGGTATTCGAATTTAAACCATCAAAATAGTTATAGGGTTACTAAGAAATTTAATGTTTTAAATTTGATAATTCATATCTACGTGGATATCGAGCATACTGCCTACGACTCGCGCTACGAGTCTTCATACGATTCTTGATATTTGCCTCTTGATCCAAGTCTATAGAGGCGTTCCCATGCTGGCAACTACCAATTCCTTTAATACCGACTACGAATCCGATCCATAAAGTTTTTATTGACCACTACTGTATGTCCACAATGCTCTACGTTCGAAATCACATTGGAAACATACAGCCATACATTCTTGATCGAGAGGTTCAAACTTATAATCTGAAGAGTCATATCAAAGTCATTTCTATTTTTACGTAAGTTATCTAATTTGCAAATTCATTGTGGTTTGTGTATTCTTAATACTTCGAGAATACGCGCAATGAATAATTGTCACCTGTGGATTCTTAAAATATACCAGGTGGATATTCGTAATATACACTACCCTTGGTATATTGATGGTATACGCAAAATATACGCAAAAATATACGCTATCGTATACTACGTTTTTTGCACAGTGTAATGAAAACATCAATTAACCCAAACGGAAGTATATTCGTTAATTATGATTTATAGTCACGTGCACTTACCATGAGCTCGCAGAGGATTGGGAAACGGTCACGACAACTGAGCGCAAAATCAAGAGAAACACTTGAGGATGGATTTTTTGAAGAGACTCTACAAGATCAGAACAGTAAGAAAATGCGGTATAGCTTGTGGTACATGCATAGATCAATATTCATGTGTTTTAACATACTAATGAATTCGCGTAGCTTTGAATAGACTTTGGAAGCCGCTATAGTGCGTGTAGCGACGTCTAAACACGTTAACTACACTGCTCTGATGCTTGTTCGCGCCTGTCTATGTATATATAGGCATGTAAATTAATCAAAGGTATTTACGAGCGCGCAATTTTACACATGACATGTAAACATTAAGATAGCTATATAGCCTTTATGTATAACAGATCAGCATGCGCATGAGTGTTACTTACCGGCCGCTGCAAAGCTGCTGTACAGTACCACGTGTTGGGTTAAAAACATAATGTAATTGATTAGCCGCAACACATTGACCACTAATTTCATTTACACTTTGGCGGCCGTACGTGCCAACTTTGTTCTAAACTTTTAAATTCATTATACATCAGGAACCGTGATTGTACGATGTGCACAAACAGGCCAAAAGAAAGTAACAAAACTAGAGGCACTTGGTAGAGCCGACCAGATGCCCATTTGTGAAAGTGATTGCGTAGATGGGGCAGAATTGTTGATCACTGAACATGGACAGGAATATCCTGTTACGTTTGTATCGTTTTCAGGTGTGATGATGCATTTATACCACTTTGGCTGCTCAATTCATATTGTGAGTATTTATATTCAGACAAAAGCAAAAGGCACAAGAAGTCACATCAACCTCCTGTAGAAACCCCACCCACTCCAGCTACTTCACATGCACAGAAGACGACTCCAAATGCATTAAAAAGTATTCTACAGAAAGCAAAGAACACAATTAAACCTGTAAGTACAATCTAACGATGTATTACCAAGTTCACTAATTATACTTGTGTATTGTCATTAGGTTGTTCTAGATCAGCAGAGCCAATCTGCCTTGCGTGAAAGCGTGAGTTCAAAATTCATGCACATTGCATCTGTTGGGTACATTTGTTCAACATCCAGCACATTGATGAAAGGCGTGACCTGCAATGCCAGTCTTCCTCAGGCCAAACTGTGGGTGAAAAATTATTATGTTTCTGTTGTGAATTTGTTTTGGCTCAATCATTTAGCACATTGAAAGGGGTTACCAGTCTTCCTCAGGCCAAACTGTGGGTGAAATATTATTATGTTTCTGTTGTGAATTTGTTTTGGCTCAATCATTTAGCACAATGAGAAGGGTTACCAGCCTTCCTCAGGCCAAAGAGTTGGTGAAATTTCATATATTTCTGCTGTTAATTTGCTTTAAATTATTTAGCGCATTGAACAGAGGCTGGATAATATTGAAAAAGAGTTGAAAGACATCAAAACCATTTTATTGCAAAACGTGAGTTTTTTTTCTATGTACTTGTATTATGGCACACATAATTTCCTATTTATAGGGAAGTCGTAATGAAGAACCGGAAGTTGACTTAACAGCAATTAATGCAGATACTCCATACTCAGCAGCTCTTTCGTTGTTGGATATGATGCTTACTCAAGAGGAGCTGAGAAAGTCGCTTCTAATGAAATCAAAGAAGAGCTCGAGGCCAGGCCTGCCAGAAGATCGTGTGAGAAAAATGATTGGTATGATTATCGAAGTACAACATATACATGATGCATGAAAACATATGATGCATGCGTTTTCAATTCTAAGAGACACAGTTTCTTTACTAGTTCTTGGAAGTAATCGGTTTGTTCAGCAAATGGCATATACATTAGTTTCAATTACATCCTCTTTAATGCTCCTTGTTTACAGCAAAAAACACTTTTTGTGCAAAAATGAAATGTATATCAATTTCATGCAGATTGTTTGAAGAAAACGTTCGGTGCCAACAGCTTTGACATAAAAGTTTTTAAACGAAAGTGCAACCAGAAGTGTAGAGATGTAAACAGAAGCTATTTAAGATTGCATGACGAAGAAGGTACCGAGCTAATGCCACCCAGACATGAAGAAGAAGAAAAAGAACAACAAGAAGACAAAGAAGAAGAAAAAGAAGAAGACAATGAAGATGATGAAGAAGAAGACGATGAAGAAGAGGAGGAAGAAGAAGAAGAAGAAGATGATGATGATGATGAAAAAGAAGTAGAAGAACATTTTTCATTATGAGGAATAAGATTTTTTAATGTACTGTGGTATGCATAATTAAGATTACACTTGCCCGATCATTTCAGAGTCATGCATGAAATCCGTATAGTATATAATGCATGGTACGTAGCTGGACGCATAATAATTCATGCACGATCGCTTGCAAGAGCCATGCATGATCCCGCAAGACTCATGCAAGAAAATGCATGATCGCTTGCATGAGCCATGCATGATGACGCAAGATTCTTTCATAAGATTCATGCATGAAAACGTTCCAAAATCATGCACGCACATGCATGATTTAACGCAGGTTTCTTGCATGAATCTTGCAAAGATCCATAACATGATCATGCAAGAAATTTTTGCTTGGGCTACCACGAAGCAAAGGGTTTTGCACACTGCCTGAGGATTCAGCTCCACTCCTTAAATGCCGTGGTAGAGAAGTGCCTCTGATCATTGCGCTAGTTGCTGCATGCATGCCCACACCGCTCTTGCCCACAAAGTCACGTGGCGAACAAATTTTTAGTTTTGGCAAATTATAAATGGCGGAACCGTTCTCGGTTGTCAGAAGGTAACTTAAAGCATCTCTGCTTTGTATACTATCAGTACAGAAAGGGTGAAAAGAATGCGTTCATGCTGTATTCTATATGAGGATTTATGTGTTTATAGTTTTACGTTACGAATTGTTATGAATAACTGTGACTGACTGCACTACAGTGGTTCATTGTGAGGTCTGCAAAGTAAGCTTCGCGCAAAGATGGAGGCTTACGAGACATTTTAAAACTCAGAAGCATCAGTCAAACGTTGAGTTGCTTGCGACTGAGTATCTACCCCACAGTGATTCACCGCCAGAGGTATAGAATTGGTTGTTTGTTGAGTTCATTATTACCTAATATTGATTAAGGCTGTCATGACCCATTCGCAGGATGAAGTACAAGTATACGAGTTCCAAGAAAGTGGATACCTCTTTAATGAGAAGCCTCAATCTGAGGTCCTGGACTGTGAATCTGACTCTGAATCTGATATAACAGATGTGGAACTTGAAACAGCTGTAGACAATGAAGAGGACTCTCAGATTCCACACAGTGCTAGCTTTTTCTCATTTCCAAGAAAAATGTTTGCACGTCTTTACTTTCATCTGCACAGTCCTCGGCCAATGGTATGTACAGCATTGTGTGCATGCTGCATCGGTATATGGGTTTATAAATTAGGGTGAGACTGATCTTCACTTCATGTGGACAACATTAAAAGATGCTGGAGTGGAAGTACCAACTACCAAGCCTCCATCAGGTTAAGAAATTTAAGCTCCCAGATTCCTTCCTCCAATATGAGTAAGGTGTTACATAACTATTTCAGTGGCTACACACTATTGTTATGCAGGTTCTGTCTCCTTCAAATACACCATTCTATATGTTGTCAATTTCATCAGTCATTTCTCACTGCCTTGGAAGCAGCAATTCTTTTTTGTTACCCAGTGCAAACAGATAGATATATGTAAGTTTCCATACTGTGTTATGCAGACTCTACCTGTTGTATTTTCTACTGAAGTGAGATATTTCATGGGAGGAAGTGGAACACTGATAGCCGACGTGCATCTCAGCTGCTCAACCACCTTGGAGGCTCAGCTAAGAAGTTCTGCCGATTTTGCATGGTGAGTGAAGTTGAAAGCATTTATTTTGTATGGCATTAGATAATTTGTTTAGGCTGATAGGGATGCAACACCACAATTAATAAGTGAAGAGAGAATGGAAAAGTCTTTGCAGAAAATACGTGACATACAATCCCAACTTACTGCGAAGAGCAGTAGTGAAAAGAGCACTGAGGTGGGATTGAGGGATGTCCCAAATTCGTTACTTTACATTCCAGCAGATCTATTCAAATAAGCCTGCAGTATAAGATAATTGTTTGAACACAATTATTTTTCCAGAAGCCTTCCTGTGGAGGTGTTGCATACTAAATTACTGGGTTAATGCAAATACTTCTTGAAGTGTGTGATGCCTAAGCTGTCAAAAGAGCAAAAACAGCAAGTTCTTGCTTGAGTGTCTATATTTAACATGTCTGGATTTACTGTGAAGATGCATGGTAATGTTGCCACCAATCATTTGTTGGTCGAGATTATAAAGCATGGTCACAAATGGCCATTTTCATTCTCGATTTATATCTATCTTCTGGAGAACAAAAAGTGTTGCTGAGCATTTCAAAGGTATAGTTCTGCTAACAGTGTTTTGACATAAGTTTAAGATATTTTTTGACACAGGTACTTTATATAGCGTACTGCTGCCATTTTGAGCCATCACAAGCTGAACAACTAATTGCATTGCAAACTTTACAAAACAATAGCAGTTCAACACATTTTAACCCCATCCCCATGTAGTACTTAAATTGTGCCAAGAGAATTTATCAACCAGGCTGTGGATGAAAGGTTTGACCATAGCTGCTCTTTAAGTCATTGTGAACACTCATTCCATTTCCAGGTTTCCACAAAGGTACCTCTTGAATCGGTCAGAGTTGACACTCAAGATCTCTCTTCGGTAACTCTCAGCCAACTCCTCACCATGAATCCTCCATTTGAAATACTCCTGGACTTTGGTGAAGTACATCATCAGACAGTTGTGCAGTACAGAGCAGTTGTTTCTCACAAACATGAGCTTATCCACTCTGGTGAATATGTTCAGCTACATACTCCTATAAATGAGGTACAGCAATTTGACGATCATCTCAATGTAGAATACTCTCAAATGCATTTATCTTATACATGTACCTCTGTAGTTCAAGTATGGTCAGCTCCCTACTACGCTCATGCTAACATCGAGTGGTGCATCTGTGTGTTTAGTGCAAGGGTTTGAAGCAATGGCCCTGGCTGATGGAACTCCACTTTTGAACAAATTTGACTGTCCATTATTCTCATTATCACGAACTATTCTCTCAGTGGATAGCACCAACATACTTGCAGCAGTCTTATTTGTCCACGAATGTGATGAAGATGTGGAAAGAAACATGCAGATAACCCAAGAACGAGAAGAAATAGACATGCCAAAACTTGTATTTGAACATAATTGGAGTAAAGTGCTTTTCTGTTACAGCATTTATTGTATTCAATAGATAACTAATGAATTATCCCCAACTAATATATTTAGCGATCCCTGGTACCAGCTCTATAAAGCACGGCTCGTATCAGGCCTTTTACGCCCTCGGTACGACCCGTATACGGTATGGAGAGGACCCGTTAGTTACGATGAGCTACAATAATGGCAACAAACGTGCCTGTATCGGGTTGAAGTCGCCATCATTACAGTATGTAAGAATAACCCGTAACAACCGCTATTTCATATCGATACAGGAAAATTACGGTACCCGTTACAAGAAAATTTTTGGTTGTGTACTGGCGTGTGAACAGTTCTTCTCTTGACGGTGCGCTCCTTTTGGATTTCATTACACAAGGACCATCGTACGAGCTGTTTACTACTCTGACTAAAGTCGAGAAAGGTTGTTTTCCCAATTAATATTACTCTAGTATCTATGGTTTTCCTAATAGTTGTTAGAATAATATCATATAGGTGGCTTTCGTTCTTTTGGGTATAGTAATAGTATAAGTTAACTTGGTAAGTGTGTGTGTGCGTGTGTGTGTGTGTGTGTGTGTGTGCATGCGTGTGTGTGGAAAGGGTGGACAGTTAGAAAACCTTACATGTAGTACCTCATTACACACATGAAGATGCATGGTGATTGCTAACTGCTGTAAAAACATTAATTACAGAGACAATAGGCAATGAATAAATTGGCTGCCCACAGTCAAGTTCTAACATCACTCATATATAGCATGCAGTCACTACATGCCACATATGACCCAAACCAACACACTTGCCAAGGAGGGATGCATACATGTAGATCTGTGTACAACATTGTAATGATAAATCTGCATCCTTTCCCCCTCAAAATAAGTAATTTGTTTCTGAACATGCAGGCACCACACAATAGTTGTCGTCAAAGGTTGTGAAGACTATGAGACCATATCAAAGGCATTTGGGATTTGAAGGTAAGCAGAAGGCCTGACTGATCAGTAATGTGGTTCATTAACCGATTAATGCCGGATATTTTTTGTTTATCTGCAGTAGAGTTGTCCAAAATCAACTAAATGAGGCAACAGAGGAATGTTTGGTAGCAGGAAAGGGGGTTTCAACAATATTAAATGAAGCCGTGAACATGAATAACTTCTAATTGGTATAATGTTTCAAAAGGTCTGGAAGGATTCTTCTGTAACGGTAACACGCAGATATGCGTCTCTCGGCGTTAATCGGTTAACATGGATGGCAGAGCTTTGCACCAGAACGTTAAGGTGTAGGTACGTAGTACTGAGAACTGTTACTGATTATATTTTCTATTAGGCAAAGCAATGGATTGATAGCTTCCTGTCAATACCTGCAGGAGGTTACGAAAAGAGTCATGTTACACCATACATGCACTGTATGGTATACGATGTCCAGAGTGCATTAGGTGGTATGGTAATCTACGAAAGTTTTCAGGCCAAGGTGTGTATATCAATTGATGGGTGATTCTGAATGGAAACTGCAGTGCAATTTTTTTATATGCTTAGGTATTGAAAAACACAACGACAATGCAAAGAGGGTGCACTTTTCTAGTAATAAATGAAATGCCTCCATGGACATTATCAGAACAGAAGCCAGGATTGACTGCTTATGAAAGTATGCTACATCGAAAAGGCATTACACCAAGCACAATGATGAATACTGGCTTCATGGAGGCATTCAGGCTGTAAGAAGATCTTGGAGGAATACAACACAACCAGATACCTGCACCACTCCTCCCTCATCCTCATCATCTAGCGCCACCTCTCCTTCCTCCTCCACCTGCACACACACATAGTGTATTGTGTGCGTTTGTACTGTTGTCTCATAAATTAGATATTTAATGGGTTCTTCACATCATTTCTGATTGACTGATAACATTGCTTAGTGAAATTAGCATTTGGGGAGGATCCCCAGATCCACAGTGTAGTTACACAAGTAAAAATATTCTCTATGGTGGGATATAGAACTTAAAGGCAAAGGTGGTGTAAAAAAGGAAGGGAACAAGGGTAGTATGAACACATGAACAACGTAATGTTCTACAATGTGTGCTACACTCTAAATATAGGACTACTCTGTTTTTCCTTATCATTAACCCTTTTCTCCTTGCTTTTGATATCACTATATTGCCTCATAGTTACTATTGACCAAAGATAGTCGACCCTAATCATATGCACATTAGGGTATTTCTAACAATACAGATACACATCTGATCCCTATAAGCTCCCACAAGAAGTACCAGTACCTGTATATACATGTAGTCCCGTGATTGCATAATGCACGCCCACATCACACCATGTACAAATGTAGTAAGAGTAGGTAGCTTTGTGTACATGTACGACACACCTTTGAGTGGCCTTAACTTTTTGCTGAATGAGCATGTTCAGGATTCTGACAATATCGTTGTCTTTTAGCAGCCCGTTCCTTTTGAGGCTCTGGTTTGTAGCTTGCTTGAGGGTGATGCTGACCACCAACTTGATGTACCCAGACCCTCGTATAACTCCCTACGTAGCGTATATGCCAGGAGTGCAGGAAAGTTTGGCGGCCAAGTTTTTGGGTGTCCCCAGAAGGGACACAAACTGCAACAGAATGGATACAACAGATTAGGGATGCCACAGAACAGAACATGGGTTAGGGTTATGAACTATTAGCGACAAGGTGCAAAGTGGAGTGTGGTTAACGACCCTATCATTCCTGATAAATATCTGACTTGAGGGACTAAGATAGAAAAAGACAAAATCATCATGTTGCTCGTCCTTGAGAATTTAGCACCATCACCTCTGAATTTTACAGGAATCTTCTCACCAGGCTGGAACAAAGTTGGACATTCCCCAAGCTGCAAATGAATGCAAAGATATACAATATGGGACAGTGTCCAGCAAAATCACCCTTCTGGGTAGTTTTTCAAGTTTTCAATTCTTTTAAATTCTTTTTCATAAGCCTCTATCAAATTACATGTATTCTTACACATCCAAAATTGGACTATCCATCATAAAGTTATTGGGCACTGAATTTATAGTTACCCATACATTTCCATGTGCGCATTACTTTTCTTTTTGCTAGACACACTGTCCATATATGACTGATATTTGTAAAAACACTAACCAGTAGGGTGTGTAACCTCCCTTGCATAATGAAAATCGATTTTTCCGAATACTTTTAAAACACTAATCGATTTTTGAGGTTTTTGCGGATCTGAAAATCGATTTTTCCGAATAGTTTAAAAAACAAAATCGATTTTTCCGAATAGGTTTTGCCAAATTTCCTGCCGAATACCTAGGTTATTCAGGTTATGGTGCTTGTGGATTGCACACTGTAAAGATAATTTATGTCTGCACAGAAATCCACCTGGTCTTGCACCCAAAATAGAGCTATGCATGTCAGTTGAAAACACAGAGACACAAAGGTCTACTGTAGCATGTGTTTGGCAAATAGAATTAATAAATTGTATGTTTACCATGCACTTGTACATGTCAATAGTAATGTAAACCTAATCATCCAACACTAACCACTGAGACCAGACATCACCATTAAAAACTCACCCCACATCACCTACAATCATCCCAACAACACTCCATTCTCGTTCTCGCTAAATGCATATGAAATTCCCTATTAGTACGATTGCACAATGCTCTCTAATTCCTACACATACTCAAACAGAGCGCGCATACTTATTTGAAGTGGGTGAGAAGTCTGTCATTCTATTTCACTCGCTAGCGCAATACCGGTACTCAGATATGTTCACTTCGTACCACTGTACAATAAAACAATGCAAAACTAAGTACCAGTGTCATAGTCGCCAATGACTCCCCTAAATTTTGACTCCCCAGTCATTCGCGCCTAGGCATATATGACTCCCGGTAATATATGCCTAGGCGTATTTGACTCCCCAGTCATTCATGCCTAGGCATATATGACTCCCTAGTCATTCACGCCTAGGCATGTATGACTCCCTCTTGATAAAAGTGACTCCCGGGAGTTATTACAGCCTTAGGCATAATTAACTCCCCGTCGATCTTTGCCAATGTATATGATTCCCCTGTTGTCTGCCTAGACAAAACTGGCTCCTGTCTTGGGAAGGCGTTATAGCCTTAGGTATAAATAAATCCCCGTTGGTTTTTTCCAGAGATAGCAAGTAAAGGTATTTATGTCACTTTTATATGCAGCTTAGCATTGGACTTTGAAAACTTAGCGTTAGTTCTCTGACATTTGTCGCAGTGTTGTACAAATATTCGAATATCTTCATTTATGTTTTTCCAGAAGAAACGACTGGATATTTTTTGAATGGTTTTATCTCTGCCTAAGTGGCTTCCTACATGTACAAATACAGGTATACAATTATCGTACTGAATAATATAAACTTTCTGTTTTACCTTCAATTCCAGCATGGCATGACTCCAGAATGCGTCTTTTTTCGTCTTCGGTCCTAACACAAATCTTCCACCCTTCCTCGTCACCTTCACCTTTCTTCACTCTTCTGAAATAGAGCACTCCACAGTCGAACTTGAAGTTTATGCATTTGCGCCTTAGATTGGCCTTATCTCCCTTCGAAATGCCCTTAGGATATTGATTCATACGCAGGTAATCCTCGACAACACTGAATTCATCCTGGTCCATGCGAGCGAGATTTCTCACTTCGACAACTATACACACGTGGCTTATGGAATTCACGTGGGGAGTCATGTATGCCTAGTAGGAGTCATTTATGCCTGGGAGTCATTTATGCCTCTGACACCGGTACATAAATTTATTGCTACTACATATAAACACAACTCGTGGCACATATACTAATGAACTTAGTTACTTACTTGAAGACGAGGATAAAAGCATTGAGCTAGTACATGCTGTATATTTTGTTACCCCAATTGATGCACATTAAATATTTTTTATTATATTACTATCTATTTATTCAATTATTGATTGCATTGCATGTATGTATAAATAGTAAAACTAACAGTGACGTATGTTATATATATAACTGAAATACTCAATTGAAAATCATATCTGTATAAATAGGTATTCGAAATATGGGCGAATTGCTGACGACGAATACCTAAGTACCTCCGAATGGAGAAACATAAACCGGTTATTTCGAATAGATAAAATTCACTGATCGATTTTTCCGAGTAACGCTAAGTTGCTATTCGAACGGATAGGTTTTTGCGAATATCCGAATAACCCGAATAACCTGATAACCGGTTACACACCCTACTAACCAGTCTACACAACCAAAAAAATACAGCCCGATACGGAACCGGAAGGCATTGACATTCCGACACAGGGCCGATATCGGAATAGGGTCAGGTCGGTAGTAATTAACGACTTGGTTCGGGTTTGTAAAGTCGATTCGGAACGGGTTGTAGTTCCATTCCGTATTGAGCCGACAACGTACCGTACAAAGTGTGGTTACGGCTCTGTTACGAAGTGCTAACAGCCCGTACCGGTCTGAAAACAATAACTTCTTACTAACTGCCAATGGCGCAGTGTACTTTACGTGGTCTTTGGATGCCCAGCGGCGAGATTCTGGCAAGATCGTGGCCATCATGCCAGCCGGGTGGTTTATCTTGAGTAAGCAAGGGCAAGATCTTAGCCAGAAGTTGGTCAGCATAATCTTGGTAGTTCGTGCAAGATCTTGGGCAAATTTTTTTTTGCTGGGATGACATTGACATGACCAATTGTTACGAATCCATGCAAATTGGCACTTTCATCTTTGATGGCCTGTTTCATAAATGAATAAGACCCTACCAGCTAGCTACCCTACTGAATGCATGCCCCATATATAATGCAATGCAAACTTATAATCAAGAAATCAAGGATCACTGGATGAAAAAAATAAAAAAATGAAATCACAAAAATATGGATGATTGAGGTACATGTAATCAGAATGAGAAATAAATGAAATCACTGGATGAGTGAAGTAATCAGAATGACTGGATGAATAATGAAATCACGATCGGAAATACAGTTACAGAAATCCCTGGCATGGCTGAGTACCAAACAGCTAGATTGTATATGGATACAGATTAAAATACATCAGTTTAAACATCATTCTTACTCGTCGCCTTTCCTCCGATCGCATATCTGCAAGTTTCTTATTGCAAAACTTCAACGCTTTCTGAAGCTTATGTGGAATAACAGCATCCACACCCATTACCCTTCCTAGCATGTCCTGTGCATGTGGATTTGAGTTTAGGCAGACTCCTGTGCAAGTATATAAAAACTTACATTGATATCCGACTTGGATGGATCTCTTCTAACATTATTGCAGAACAACACAGCCTTGCATGATTAAACACAAATGTGCATAACATACATTAATACACATCCATTAACTTACTTTAAAGGAACAAGTTTCAATGGAAAAGGAAGATTCAAAAAACTTCGTCATACTTCCTGCCATCTGCTTGCAACACTTCAACTATACGTCTCAACCTTTTCAGCTCTTCGCAGATGCTTTTTAGACAAGGTTGTAGCTGATGTGGTGGAATTGTATCCAAGTTACGGTCCGAACGGTCGTATGGCGTCCTTTGAATTTCAGATGCTGAAATTGGATCTTCAGCAGATCGTGATGTTGAAGGTACGGTGGCCATACTGGATGTTGATACAGGTATGCTAGTGCCATGATATGCTATACTGGATGTTCCTGATGACAAAATTGTCAGTGATGCTGACGTAGAACTGGGAGTGCCACGAATTGTTGAACCCGCACTGCCAAATCCAGCAGAAACTAAGCGATGCATACTACTATACCAGTAACAGTGATCAAAGGTGAAAGCCCGCCAACGAATAAAATTTATTAAATCATGGCCACGTGGTCGTTGGTTTATTATTATTATTTTGACAACATGGCGGACGGAATAGCTGCAAACGGTTTGTTTATCATTTGAACTTTCTAAGTTTAAAGATATCGATTGTATAAGCTTTGCTAAGTAAAAGTGTACTGTCTGTTTTTGTAGAGTTCTTTTGTGACGTATGCAATCGAGGATTCATGAGCGAGAGTAATTTAGAGCGGCACTTCGGAACTGAAAGGCATCGAATTTTAGTAGAAAGTCTCTCCCACGTGTCAAAGGAGCAAAACCAACACCGCTGCTCAGAAGTACTGGTTTTCAATTAGTTCACGCGTATCTAATGACTGTATTCTTAAAAACAGGAAGGATTTATAGAAGACGTTGGAGCTGGATTTGATCGAAATGACGAGGATTGTCAATACACGTACGAGGATGGGTGCTCAGATGAAGATGAATCTGTCATTGAGTCAGGTACGCTATAATTTAAGCATCCACAGCCATTTATATTAGTCCTGAAGGTAACCACTTTGAGATTCACTGTGTTTTATGATACTATAGATGTTGTACAACTTGCAAGGAGTTTGGAACGTTCATCTACTTGCAAACCTTTTCCAAACCTATTGTTTGCTCTCCTCTACATTCTGATTCATGGTCCTCATCCAATGGTGCGTAAATATGTACATGCTTATTATAGTAATAGACTGGTTGACATGGTTTAGGGAGAATCAAGTTTATCCTTCATATGGTTCATGCTTCAAAGTGCAGGCCATTCTGTACCTAGTCTGTCTAAAGTACGGAAATTCCTCCTACCAGGATTTGTACCATCTTTGAAGGTATAGTTTATTGAAGAAATTTTAATCAGTGTTTTATTTGCTTGCAATAGTTTTTGTCCCCAGATCGTTATCCATTTTACTACAACTCTATGAGATCTACACTATCAAGCTGTCTTGGAAAAAGGAAAATTGCTCGTGATTTGACACGTTATCCAGTTGTGACCAGCATCTACAAGTACGTGTAACACCCTAACCTTTCAAGGTATCCATGCACTGTGGCCTACATTGTTCAATTACTTCCAAAAGGCTAAAATGCATGGCCTAGCTCACAATTCCTTATCCGTATCCCTGAGTTAAAGAAGGAAACCTGGGTTCTGTTTGAACTTTTTGGTCACTGTGTGTATGCAGCAGCTGATTCAGGGCATTTCTGTGTAAATAGTGTTGGCTTTATGGGCTCTGCCATTAGGCAGAACTTACAGCATTCACCTTCACATGCAGGGAAGTATTTCATGGTAAAAGGTGGAATACAGACCCTCGCTTCTTCACACCAATGATAACTACAAATGACATCCCTGTCTTTCTGAGAGAGTGTGTTGCCTTTTCTCATCCTCAATTTGGAATGACCACAGCTTTTATAGTGAAGTTCTTTCAAAAGGTATGCATACATTGCCAGTTTATGCAAACATTATTGCTACTTAATTTTACTTTTTAGGGTGATGATGTTGAATTATATTTTGAGGGAGATCTTTTGCTTGATGCCAGACAATTCAAGATTGCTGTGCCAGATAGCACAATCTATTTTCTTCCAGTAAACACTCGTATTCTGTTTGGCCGTACTGAACAATGCATATCACTGATAACATCTGTGGAACAGAAACCAACGGACATTGTACAATGGGAGGCAGCTACTGATTCATTTAAGAGATTTTCTTCTGAGGTAAAACTTGTTTCACATTTGCATATGGTCATAAGTGTAATTTAGAGATTTGCCTGGGATAGGACGTTGTTCACTATGTCATGCAGTAAAGCATCTGATGCCAAAGAGGGGAGGGGGGATAGTGCTGCTTACGGTGTTATACACCCAAAGATAGGGTGTTGAATTTATATGGTGTGATTCAATTGACTGATGAGTTGCATACTAACTTTTATAGGAAACTGCACAATACTTGTCTCCACATCCTTTTAAGGCAAAAGCAGCTGGACGTAGAGTTGTGACTGTACCACTTGTTTTGTTTTCTGACGACACCAGCGGAAACAAAAGTAAAAAGTGGCATAAATTCGAAAGTTGGTCCTTTATGCTTGCTGGTCTGCCGCGGAATCTAAATGCAAAACATGAGAACATACATTTCATCTGTTGTTCTGATCAGATGGATGCATTAGGCATGAGTGGTCCAATTGCTGATGAATTGACAGGCTTAGAAATGGATGGTATTGAAGTATATGATGCATATTTGAATGAACAGGTTTTAGTCATTGCTCCACTACTTTGCATAATTTGTGACAATCCACAAGCATCAAAGTTGGTCAATCATCTTGGTGGGTCTGCAAATAAGTACTGCAGATTCTGTATGGTATGTTGTCTGTACATGTAGTGGACACACTATTGTATAATTTATATTTTATGTACAGGCAGACCGTGATACTTCCCCCTGTTTGGTATGTGAGGAGAGGTCCTTGCAACAGTCCCTGCAGCAGATGGAAATAATACGCTCGCAGCGTACAGAAGCACTGAGAGAGCAGCATCGAACACTTTATGGAGTTAGGGAAGTTAGCAACCCACTGTTGCATGTACCTTCTGACCTGTACAGGTGAGAGGTTTTTCGTGTTATAATGTAACTTTAAGATATTGCCTATTCAGGTGTTTGCCTGTAGAAGCGCTACACATCATTCCCCTTGGCATTTGTAAAGCATTTTTGAAGGATGTAATGCCAAAGCTGTCGCCCACACAGAAAAGGGAAGTGCTGGCTAGGATCCGTGCGTTTAATCATTCTGGATTTAAAGTCAAGATCCATGGAAACATGTGTTATCACTACCAGTCTTTTGTCGGTAGAGACTACAAGGCATGGATGCAGATGGCTATATTTATTCTGTCCCCATACCTTTCAAATGGACAGTTGATTGTTCTTGTGAACTTATCTAAGGTTGGTGATGTTGAGGTAGTAGTATTTATGTTTACTGCTTCACACAATTTGTAATATTCAGGTCTTTCAAATTGCTTACTGCAGTTTCTTTGAGTTATCCAAGGCAGAAGCATGGCACCAGATATGTGTAGACTTTGTGCACTCTGTTCGAGACTTCATGCCTAAAATGCTCCGAAAACAGAAAGTTCATTACATCCTTCACCTAGTTCAGTGCATGCAAGACTATGGACCATCATCTAGCTTCTGTGCTGAGCGGTTGGTGTTGTACACTATAGCACCTCTGTGTATGACTACATGTTTAAATTTTTTCCCTATTAGACCTGAATCGTTTAACTCCAATATACGGATGCAGAATATATTTGGCAACAAGCAGGCTCCTAGCAGAGATATTGCTGTGCATTTTGCTGTGATTGAACACCTCCGCTTCGTTTGTGAAGGTGGTTATTATAATGACAAGGAAAGGTTTGTTCACACGTAACTGTGGTGCTTGCATGTAGAATGTAACAATGTATATGTGTTGCCAGTTGTGATACAGGTCTCCATGACCTTTACTACTCAAACCAAGTCCAACGCTTTCTCAATTCAGCACCTAGTAAGGAGTTAAATGCGCACAAAGCCATATACACTGCAGCAACAGCAAGAATGGTAGGTGATAGAGATTAGAGGAGAGTGTGGGGGAGAGAATAGCATTGGCAGATCAAGAAATAATGCTATAGGGTAGGGTACACTTGCCAGCAAAGAAGTATGGGGAGC
Source organism: Ephydatia muelleri (assembly GCA_013339895.1). NCBI lineage: Eukaryota > Metazoa > Porifera > Demospongiae > Spongillida > Spongillidae > Ephydatia > Ephydatia muelleri. The sequence continues at coordinate 212,717 of JABACO010000035.1, read as the reverse complement.
CCTGTAATCACTCAGGGTGGATTCTTATAAGCTTTCACACATTTAATGACAGGGACGGCTTTAAAATGAATGAGGCGGGGAGGGCTGCTGGGCTCCCCAAAGCTATGCTACATGTATCTAGATCCTCCTTTGGAGAAGAGGGTGTTGGGGAGAGGAGAGAGAAGAGGGTGTGAAAAAGGAGGCTGGAGGGGGAGGGTGTTTGGGATGATTTTCTTTTACACCCAGTATTTTAAAGCCATCAGGTGCGTGTGACCAGTTTATGTTTCTGAAAGCGACTATAACTGAGCTTGGAGTAGAATCGACACTTGAGCAGATTCTGAAGATGGATCCACCATATGATGTCATTGTGCACCTTGGCAGCCTTATGGATGGGAAGCTGCAACAGTTTAAAGCTGTTATGTCACATACGGTGGAACTAGTTCATGCAGGGAACTACATAGAACTCGATCCACCATTCTGTGAGGTATGCTACTTTTTTTAAATCCATGAATATACCACTTCATCTCTTCTAATAGTTCAAATATGGACAGCTCCTGACTACCATTAAGTCTGAGGCTGGACATACGTATTGTCTAGTACAAGGTTTTGAAGCAGTGGAGCAACCAGATGGACAACCACTAGTTAATTCTTTTGACTGTCCACTCTACTACTTGTCGAGGAAACTTTTCACTGTGGACAGCAGTGCCATTGTTAGAGCTGTGTCAATGGTTCATGAATGTGGTTCTAGCTGCAAACTACAGGATGCAGAACTTTTTCAGAACGTGGAAAGAGAAGAAATGGCTACCATGCAGTGGTTCTTAAGCATGACTGGACATTGCCGTTGTTCTGTTATAATGTGTACTGCATTTTATAACAATTTAAACATTAGCGCATTATTAGAACAGGTCCATAAAAGGGATTTACCATGCCGATACGCTCTGCAGTACAGACTGTGTCAGGCCCGTTATCGGTTTCGAGTCCGATTGTAACCTACATACGGAATCGGAATGTTCCCTTCGGACATGTATCTATACGTGTAAATTTATCGGTACACATCTGTAAACAAACCGTTGCGGATTGTTTACGGTCCTGACTCGATGAAATTTTTTTGGTTGTGTAGTTATCTCCTCTCGAATTGTCGTTTCAATGTGCCTACAAGACCCATCAAACGTTGGGATACTAAATAGTTTCACTGTTTTGTTGAGCTCCGATCTAGCAGCTTTAACTTTGCTTGCTCTTGGAAGGCTATCGCATTTCATTGAGAGCGCTTGGTAAAATGCATCGCTCACACCGCACTTGTCCAATAAATACAGGACTTCTAGTTCTCTCATTTCTTCTCTTTGTGCATCCGAATCAAAAGAGAAATGCGAACACTCTTACCGGACGCAGTGTGCAGTGTGCACACACAGGCATGTGCTGAATACCTTGTACTTCGGCAAGGCTATTCTAAGGAAGAGTGTTCATGGCTGGTGGAAGACGCCATGATGTTTGATGCAGACCAGTAAGGGTGTGCCTAATGCATTGTCCCACATACACCCCCCCCCCCCCCCCCCCCCCCCCCGTTCTCCATGTAGGAATTAAGTAGCTCAGTGTGGTCAAATTAATATCATGTGATTTTACTGCATCTCAACATCCCATTGCAGATGCTACACCCTCCCTGAACCACCTCTTCACTCCTGAATATTTTTAGCTTACGTATCTGCATCACTAAAATGTGGAGTTAATCGTTCCTTTAAGTTTACATGAAATGGTCATCTAGAACTTTTATCAAGCAAGATGATGAAACAGTAATGCCCAAGGCAAGGAGCTTTGAGGAAGTTTTAGTAGTAAACCTAGTTAAAAAAAGATGTTAGGAACATGCTCATGGTTCTCAGAACTCAATAACCATTTGTTTCTTCCCATCACTGTCCCCTCCTTCCCATCACTGTCCCCTCCTTCCCATCACTGTCCCCTCCTCCTCATCCCTGTCCCTTCCTCCCCATCACTGTCCCCCTCCTTTCCATCACTGTCCCCTCCTCCCCATCACTGTCCCCTCCTCCCCATCACTGTCCCCTCCTTCCCATCACAGTAGGTATTCCAGTTGTCAGGAACAATCTTTCTCACTAGCCCCTCAGGGATGGGAAAAGTTTACATAAAACCCACAACTAATAACCCTCCTAATTAAATAGGTGGTACAAATGAAACCACAAAGACCTGAGTTACATCTCTCAGCTCTTTGGCCTTCTACAACACATTTGATATATAAACATACAAACTTGTGACAACACCATACATATACAAAGCCAAATACAAATGTCACATAGTCTGCATATTCAGTAGGCATTAAATGACCACACAAAACTTTCCATTGAGTTTGTCACCTGGAGGGTGGCTGGCAGTCCATGCCACATTGTTCATCAAGGTGGGTCCAATCCCTGGCCCATACCAGGCGGTCCCCACTGAGCCTGGAACCTGAACTGCTGGCAGACCACCTAGGTATGTACACTTCACTAACACTCAAGAGTTCTTTTTAACTGACCAGATTGGAGGGAGGAGGGAATACCTTGAGAGTAGTGGGAGAAAAACAATCTGCCATGATAACATGATGTGATGGGGAGGAGGGGACAGTGATGGGAAGGAGGGAGACAGTGATGGGAAGGAGGGGACAGTGATGGGAAGGAGGGGACAGTGATGGGAAGGAGGGGACAAGGGGAGAGTGATGTGGAGCAAGGGGAACGGTACAGCACAACCAAATGGCTGACCATCTCTTGAGCATAGTTTTCTACATTGTCATGGTGTAGTCCTGAGTACCTTGGTGGCCCCCCCATTCTTACTGCAATGATGAATGTTGAAGGTGGGCCAGCCAACAGGATTGATCCACTCAGTGTAGGATACAGGTAAAGATCTGAGTGTTGGGGAGGAGGTGGAGTGGGGTTGTGGTGTTTGGTATAGCAATAGTTAAAAACAGCAGCACAAGCACATGTTGCAGAGGTACAAGATACCAACCATTATCCTGTACAAGCTTCAAAAGTCACTGCAAAGCTTAACCCCTTACAACTCGATTCTAAAAAGCTGTGTGTGCCTTCATCTGTGTTAAATTTGCAGCTGCATTGTCTCCCTCCTCAGCCCAGGATACTGAGCAGTTGAAAATGTTTCTACACATGCCCAAAACCACCTATGCATGAAAAAGTATATACATGCACATACTGTACATGTATAGCATACATGTACAAACATTACATACATACATACATACATACATACATACATACATACATACATACATACATACATACATACATACATACATACATACATACATACATACATACATATATACATACATACATACATACATACATACATACATACTCATACATACATACATACATACATACATACATACATACATACATACCTACATACAGACATACATACATACATACATACATACATACATACATACATACATACATACATACATACATACATACATACATACATACATACATACATACATACATACATACATACATACATACATACATACTACATACATACATACATACATACATACATACATACATACATACATACATACATACATACATACATACTACATACATACATACATACATACATACATACATACATACATACATACATACTACATACATACATACATACATACATACATACATACATACATACATACATACATACATACATACATACATACATACATACATACATACATACATCCTACATACATCATACATACATCATACATACATACATACATACAACATACATACATACATACATACATACATACATACATACATACATACATACATACATACATACATACATACATACATACATCAGACATACATACATACATACTACATACATACATACATACATACATACATACATACATACATACATACATACACACACACACACACACATACATACATACATTACATACATACACATACACATACACATACATTACATTACATTACATATGTACATACATGTACCTTAACTTCTACGTTTCCATCACATGGCCTAATTGCAAGACTGGGAGAACAGGTCAACACTTATATGTACATCATCCCATTGACTATCTTGCATATCAGACTACTCCATTATTTGTCCGAGTTGGCATTGGAAATATGTCCCCACGGGGTAGTGGTTCTAAATGCCAGTCTTGAATCAAAAACTGGACAATGCGTCAGAGTTTGTGCTATAACAGACAGCTCTTAAAATACAGGGTAGTTGGCTTCAAACAGTAGCGGATTGGGGAGATGTTGCCATATATAATAGCTTTCAGTAGCTAGGGGGTCTGGAAGGTCGCTGTCAGCTCCTAGTAACCCGGACGAGGAGATCGCGCGCTCCTAGATCCGCCACTGCAGAGGGAGCCAAAAAAAAACACATCCAAGGTTGAAGGGAATGATTTTTGTAAAATAAGTTACGTAGCCACAAGTCGTCGCCTCAGATCACACGTGATTATAATTGGGCACTGTCCTTATATGGCTTGTCCCTGTCGCGCGTATCGTATATACCATTTTGTGATTGTCCGCTTCGAATTCTATATAGAACGACCACATTGAAAAATATGGATATGCACACACGCATATGGAAAAGTAGCAACAGAAAAGGAACGTTAATTTCCCAGGCCAGGGTCATGGCGCCACCACGTGGTCGAATAGAAAAAGCTATAGGCCTATAGTGGCCTTACTTATACACTTAGCCTTCAGTGATGCCTTAGTTTTTCAGAAAACAAACACACGTAGTTTAATACGTATCATGTTTACCGGGTATCGAATAGACCTAGGACTACTCCGCGTTTGACAGACCATAAACTTCAAACGGCTTAGTATCGAACCAAAAACATGCGCTCCTATAGTCCCAAACTAAGAACATACCAAGTTTGCGTGTAGTTAAGTTCCTTACTTCCAACGCGGCCAGAACTGAACGCCCCAATTTACTGTCACGGGCGTTTGTTAATTTCTGAACTAGGTACCCTCATGACCAAAAGTGCCCCAGGAACCCAGGGGAAGAAGCCTATGGGCATGAGAACCTGGTAGAAAGTTACCTTGATCATATTAGCATCATCTGAAATGAGTCAAACAATACCTTCCTATCTTACATTCAGAGTAACAAAAAAGAATAGTGAAAAAAATCATTATAAAAAGCAATTTTCCATACATCTCTATGGAGGAGTACTAATCCTTATGAGGAACCTCGCAGCAGTGGCTGAAAATTCCATCAACCTGGCAGAGTGATAGCTTATCATGTTATCCATTATGGGGCTTCTTTCAAACTTAAATAGCAACTTTCCCTGATTTATGGTATTCAAAAATGAACTTTACCCCATACATTTCTATGGACGCGTGCGCGGGAAATGTGACGGACGTTTGCAAAATTGGCAAGGAATTGTTAATGAGCGTCCGAAATTTCTCGCAATGACGAATCATAATGGTACCTCATTTGAAGCCATATGACGTTTGAATGAGACCGTTTGATAAACGGACTCTACGATCCTCATAGCCACGTTTTGTTGATTCAGGTGGCCCGTACCGCGAAGCGCGCGAATTTAGCCACATATTGTTATTCGTATAACCTGCTATTGTACCCAGACCCTAATAGCATAGATATTTGATACATGGATTGGAAACCTCTCACGTGATCCATTACAACATATATAAACAATCCGCGTTTTGCTTTTTTTGGGTGCGTGGGCGTACTGTTATCCAAGCTTTTGTGTCTGTTCAGGGGCGGATTTAGGGGGGGGGGGGGCGTATCCAGGATTTCAGCGAGGGGGGTGCTTAAGGTTAGGCCCCATACGAAAAGTGGGGGGGGGGGGGAGGGGGGTGCAGTCGCTTACGACGGGGGGGGGGGGGGGGCAGTCGCTAACGACGGGGGGGGGGGGGGGGGGGGGGGCCGGCCAAGGCCCCCTCTGCCCCCCCCCGGTTCCTACGCCTCTGAAACGGTTACAATTTTGACCAAGAGGGTGCTCAAGCACTTCGCGAATGAACTTATTTGTCGTTTTTAATTTTATTCATTCTTTAATTTTATTCATTCTTGAGACGGAGGGGGGTGCCCGAGCCCCCTGAGCCCCCCCCCTAGATACGCCACTGGCCGGGGGGGGGGGGGGGTCCAGGGGGTCCGGACCCCCACTTTCCTATATGAAGAATGACGTAATGCGTACTGTAATCTGTGCAGCGTTCTGTATGTTCCCGTCCTTGGATTTGCAACATTGCCCATCGTTCTAGCCAAGCGGGGTCTATATCGATCTAATTAAATCCTCCTACATGTGTATTAACGAAATATTTAATTGCGCGATCGATCGAATGGTGCGTGTGAGCAGGAATTGAGGTAAGCGATCAAAAGACGTGAATGGGATTCAGATTCTCTTCCTCAGAAAATAGATAGCTATACAGCTAAAAATACTAATACTATAGTAAAACATACATGAGTCGTTTATAGACCGACCTGTAGCTGGTGCATGGCCACGTGCACGCTTCGGTCACCGTCACAAATTCACAAAAGCTTTGCGTCACGAATTTAATTGCTGAGCCAGTAGGAACCATAGCATTGTGAAGAATGAAGAGTTTTCTCGTCGCTATCCATGCAGGCTCTAGTAATCCGGATATCGCGTGATGGAAATGTATTGGATATCACTGTGAATTTCATGCTAAATAAACGCAAAAGCAATAAAGCGGCTAGACCCCACTGGGGGAGCTATCAGCGCTCCCCCAGACCCTCTTGCTGTCACGGGAGGGGGCACGCCCCCTCCCGTACCCTCCCCCAGTTGTGAATATATTTATCAGACCCCCCCCCCCCCCCCCCCCCCCCCCTTTTCCAAAATCCTAGATCCGCCCCTGCTGTTAGAGTGCTTAACGTGTGTTTTGCTGGTCGGAAGTGTTCGTATAGGTTATTTTCTAATTGATATACAACCCTGCTCATTGTTCGCGCTGGTTGAACGCTGATCATCGTTCATAGACGGCTAGAAGGCTTTGTGCGACTCTACCGCGAGTACGGTAAGTCGCATAGGAACCATCTAAGCAGTTTCCGATACTTCACTACGAAAGCTATGAGGTTGACTAACCTACGTGTATCAGTAGCGTGCAGTTCTTAGCGTGTACGGTGTTAGGTTCTATTTGAGGCCCACTGCAGGGGCGGCGGAACAGGTACCGCAGGTCCCGCGGCCGTCACAGGGAAAAAAATGATTTTACGATGGTAGAAATGTAATGTATTTTTGTTGTAATGCAGTGTATATCGTGTGGTAAAACATTGTATATGCGTTATTTGAAATACAACAAAATTGTGCTTTTACTACGGTTGTATTTTTCACAATGGTTGTAAATTTTACTATGAATTACAACGTATTTACAGTAAGAATACATCAAATTTCAACGTTACACGCGGCATGAATGGCAATAGAATACAATCATTGCATTCACGTTTTACAACGTTTGTACAACGTTTAACAACGTTGTACTACGCCTCGTGCCAGGCCTTTCCTGTCGTCTCGTACCCAGACCCGCAGTGCCAGGCCTTTCCTGTCGTCTCGTACCCAGACCCGCATGCAAATATTGTGCACAAAAAAATTTGTTTCCCAAAACGTTCAATTACGAACCATATAGCAGCAATACACGCACTACAGTATAGTGTCTTCTTTTGATAGCCCAGCAGCTCTGTTAAGGGTAACCCTTTTTTCTTCCACTAGCCGGTTTCCAACATGTGCCATCATTTCTCTCAACGTACAGTTCTTCTTTGGCCTTGGAAGCCAGCATCATCAATTGCTGATACCACTGAATTAAGGCTTGGTTTTGTAGCATGACTCCTACTCCACCACTTTTTGGTAACCAGAACAGCATCAGCTTCATCCACGACATTTGCGATCTATTAGAATTGAAATATTTTGTAACCTGAACATACCATTTGTTGGCTATGTAGAAATTCTTTGTTGAGCCTGATCGACCTAGCTCTCTGTAGCTCATAGTCAGACCTTTCATCACCACAATCTGCACCACTCAATTCCAAACCCTAATGAGTAATTGAGGTGATTGAACTGCATCATATGAATTTGCTCACAAGACACTGTTTAGCTGTTGACTAAATGTTGTGTATTAATTGGAATGATAATTTCTTACATGCATGCAAAGTGCATACCTCCGATCCTGACAGAGCAGTGCACCTAGTTGTACCTGCTCTCAATGGTAGCTCCATCTGCGATCTGGATGGTGTAGATACCTGCTTTGTTGTTGCTGGCTGACTTGAATGTGATGTACTGCAAGGCAAATCAGTCACAGAGGTAGAGGTATACTGCACGCGTGCATGTGTTTTTGCAACACAGAGATTTTCTAGCACACGCACAACAGTTGTGAACCTGCAATTAAAAAATAAATAAACCTTTTGGCAGCTTCTGGAGTGACGTGACTGCTTAGTGGGGATGGAACCTATGATAAAGAAAGCAACAGCAATGAAACACAAGCAGCACCATATAGCTATTTGCAAACCGTTTCGAAATCCTCAATAGTTGGTAACTCGTGACTGCCCTGTGGCAATGCTACACAGGCACACGAGGAAAGACACCCAAAGTGTCACAACAAGATCACACTCCCTGCCCATCACAGAGACAGCTCTGTCAGAAGGGCAACACTAGCCGACATACGGTTGGCTTGATATTCTAATTAATCACCACATACACATACAGAACGCTACACAGGCACAAGAGGAAAGACACCCAAAGTGTCACAACAAGATCACACTCCCTCCCCATCACAGAGACAGCTCTGTCAGAAGGGCAACACTAGCTGACATACAATACACACCTATACCAGGGAATGTTCTGATTACATTACTGTACATGTAAACACATAGAAGAGTGAACAGTTGACTCACCCTATGTCGGACCACCGTCACATACACAGGTGTATTGGCATTGATTCAGATTAGTAGAAGGCCAGCACTGTTGCGCACTTACTGAGGGCATGAAGGGAAGCAAGACAAGAATGTATTAGAATGCACACTTGTAGGCCAACACATGCCGTCACGCACCTATATATGTAAATAGCGAAAGCGTTGCGCACTAAACAAGATGAAAGTGGTCTAGAATAGAAACGCACATGCACACACAATCGCACTTATCTAACGCCGCCCAGCATACTGAGTACACGCACGCACTTCTTCAAACACCGCTCCTCCCAAACCCCATTTACGATTGATGCGAGAATGAAAGATTAACGCACAAGCTGAGTAGCATGTTGTTCAAAAGACAAGAGATACTCAACTTTCTGTCCTCCTGAGGAGCTCACACAAAGACCAACCATCACGTGTTACGTCGCAAAAAGCAGATTTCTTTAAGTAAGGAGTCACGTGATCAATAATTTGTAACCATTGTAAACCCTTGTATTTGTAATTACGCAATGTTTTCACTACGTTAGTTTGCCCAATTGCAATAGCTTACAACGTTTTGTCATGGTACATCACTCGAATGTTGTAATTTGTTGTAATTTTTACAACAACGTGTAGCAGCAACGATGTATTTCAAAAAACCATGGTTGTTCTATGTTGTAGAGAATGGTAAAACATGGTAAAATAACCATTGTATTTTCAACTTTTTCCCTGTGCGTGGGACCAATGTTAAAGGCACAAAAATAATAATTAAAAAATTAAATACCGCATGATCAGAAGTGTCGCCTTTGTCAATCATTTTAGCCCTGCCCCACGATTGATAAATAAATTCACTCCTTTACAAATGGCGACATTTCCGGACAAAGTTCTAACCAAGCGCTAGTTACTGTTTTCCAAAACGAATGTTTGGAAAATATTGCGAAGAACGCTGATTTCGAGCTGAACAGTTTGATTGGCTGCACTACAACAGAGCATCTGATGCAGCTTTTGTTACATCTGTATGCAAGCTGAAAATGAAAGGAAATTTCTAAGTAGTACCAAACGAGATCAAGCCTTTATCACAAAAGGTTTCACCAATTGAAGAGATACGACCAAAGCCTTCAAGAAACACTGCCATGCATAGTGAAGCAGCAATACTAACGTTCAGGGGAAACAGGGCCGACATTGGCGAGCTGTGTACTGAACACCAGCGGGAAAAGTCTGAAAACAGGGCTTTTTTATGGATCATTCTTCAGAACATCAGATTTCTAGCCAGGCATACTTTGCCTCTAATGGGTCATGGGGATGAAACTGACAGTAATTTTATTCAGCTGCTCAACTTATGGGCTATTGATACGCGTGCATGGCTCAGGTGACTGGATAAGAAGATAACCAATAAATACACATCCCATGACATCCAGAATGAAGTGTTACACATCATGGCCCTTTTAATTGGTATTTTAAGAGATGTCAGCAAAATCATCTCTTGGCTGATGAGTGCACGGATGCTTCCAACAAAGAGCAGTGCATGTGTGGTGTGCATTAGATGGGTGGATGAATTATTGCAAGATCATGAGTATGTGATTGGGGTGTACAATGTTGGCCCATTGATGCCAAGACACTCACAGATGCTTTGGAAGATGTGCTCTTACGGGCAGGGTTAACAATCCATTATTGCCGAATCATTGGAGTGAGAGACGTGCAGATGCAATGCTTTGGTTTAGTGTTTGGCTTGGATTTGAGCACGAAGATACTGAAAATTACTGACAATTCAAGTACAACCTTACAAAGGTCATCAATATCAGCAGCTGATGGGCAGGAGGTGGCAGAATTTAATGTGCTCACTTTACAGGGCATGAGAGCAGGGGAGTATTTCATCTTGCTTTTTGAAGCAGTTAAAAAATTCAGTGAATGATATGGTACTGAAGTACCCACTCTTCGTAGGAAATGAAAAGCCCCTATTCGTTTGGAAGATGGCACTGGTGATGGATTCCATCCAGTTTCAGTTGAGGATCATTATCGTATGAAGCCCTTGACAGTACCATTGCTGGAATAAAGAATAGATTTAATCAGCCTGGTCATATTATGTATAAAAGTGTAGAAAATTTGCTTCTCAATGGTGCAAGCAAAACTTCTTTTGATGAGCATTTCAAGCAAGTTATGGATTTATATAAAGATGACTTGGATTCAAATCTTCTTTCAGCTTAGCTACAAGTTTTTAGCACAGCTATCAAGACTGAAGCAATTGAAACAGTAACACGCACCTCAGTTTCACTTCGTGACTGTATTCAGTTCTTACGTGATCTTTCACGGGGAGTTTCACCAACAAAATACTGAGTTATTTTTGCCGTCTGGCTAAATTGGTGCTATTTATGCCATGCAGCTACTACGCTGTTAGCGAGAGGTGCTTTTCAGCTATGCGACGATTGAAAACGTATTTACGGAGCAGTATGGGTCAAAGCAGGCTCAACCACATAATGATCCTGAGCACTTACAAAGAGGAGGTTGACGATATCAACATAGACCTACTTGGTGATGAGTTTATTCGAGGCAGTGAACATCGTTTACAATATTTTGGAAAGTTCACTAGTTAGAACTGAGTATTTGCATTGTGCATGTAACACTGTTCATCTTTAATCTCTTACATTATTAATTTCACAAGCGATTATGACACTTAGTGATGAATTACAGCTCAGTCCTGTGTGTCATTTAATTATAAGCAACTATGCATGTTACAACTAATCTGTGGAAAAAATACCTTTTCCGAGGAAATATCACAGGGAAAAAAACGCGTAGAATCATTTTGGAATCATTGCGTGATTGAACAGTAAAAATCACACGCGTTTGTTCAATCACACGATGATTTTACAGACGATTTAAAATCCTTTATAAAATCAAAACTTTGATTTGACCCTTTTTTTTCCCTGTGGATCTAAAAATTCAGAATAGCCTTTAATAGTTATCATTCACTAGCAGTATTCATTTTGCTAGTATTAAAACCTCCACCTCGATCCACCAACTACTGCCGGTTGTAACGTTTTTTTTTGGCATTGTATACCTATGAGCGATGTAGATACTATTTTTCAAAAGGACTTAAAAGGCCTCCTGGCCGTCGCTTATTTGCGTAGTTTTCGGAGTTTTTTCAACGCAAAAAGCGTTGGCTTCTGGGGTTCCGCCCCGTAGTCTGTGGGACCAATGCTAAACAGCTTCCGCCGCCCCTGCACTGTTTGTACGACTGTAACACGCTTCCATATGCACGCCTGTAAGATTAAAAGACTGAACATTGTAGTGCACACATTGTGGTGTATGGTGAAGAGTATCTTTCTGCTTAGGTAATTTAATATGGCGCCACAGGCGCCTTATATGGCGCCGAAGGCGCCCTCGTCCAGTGGTGGTTTAGTGGTCGTTGACGGCCGAAACATTGCTAAAAAATTTTAGTGTAAGATGGGTGCTATTTGACACCGGATTCGGATTCCGGGTGCAAATTGACCTGGTCCCGCGCGCCTTCGGCGCGGCCCAAAGCCCTAAATCCTAAACCCAAAATATATATCCTAAAAGCGTCAATGCCGCGTTTTATGGTACTATGTTTGAGCTTGTATAAATTATTTTGCGTAACATGTCATGATTGATTTATCCACAGCTGGGTCGCGTATAGCGTTATATGTATAGATGCTGTGTTTACTTACAATCTCGGATTACAGAATGGGAAAGAGAAAATTGAGGTTCTTTTCACCCACAAATTATGCACGAAAAGAAAAAGAAGATTCTAGAGTCTATGCAACAACTTTCAGCAACTGTAAGCAGCAGTGCTAGCACTGAAGAGTCACTCCCAATATCTTTGCCAGCATCTGGGATCCATTGGAGCAGTTCTTTGGATGTCAAAGAGGATAAATGAAAACCCTGCCGTTGCAGAATTTTGCAAAAATGCACAGGCATTATGAGTAGTCAACTCTTGCAGGCCGAAAAACTTGGGCAACTGCAGAGGCAGTATGAAAGACAGTGGAAAGGAAAACAAGTCAAGACCTAAACAACATTCAACACGATTATCAAAGGCATAGCCCAAGCCCATATCTTAGATGTAACTGAAAGTGACATATTTAAAAAATGTTTCCATATACCTATTAACAAATATTCACAATGTTATGTATATTTTACACAAACACTTAATGTCAGGATGCTTGAGTTGTCTTGGTTTTAGCCTTAATCTTTGTTGAACTTTTTATCTTCTCAGTTATCTTTGTTTTGACCTTAATCTTTGTTGATTTGGATTTTACTATTGCCTTTGTCAAAGACATTGCTCTAGTAGTTTTTTTTAGTCTTAATTGCATTTTCGTTTGTCAATGTTGTAGAACATGTTGCTGCATTTTCATTTGTTGAACAACTTGCTATTTTCTTATCATTTGAGTTAGAGACAGCCAATTTCCTACGAGTACCTTTACTTTTTTGCAGAGAGATACGAGTGGATTGTTTGTGTTTTTCCATCCACGCTGACCTACATGAAAATCCCCTTAGGGTGGTCCATTCCTGCTATCATTTAAAGAAGAACATCTGCGTCACATTGGAACCAATTTGCTGCAAGCATAGACCACATGAACAAAACATCATCATCGCTTATTATATTGGACACTAAGTTTTCTCTCAGCATATGACACTTTTGCATATCAATAGCTTACTGGAAAGAAACTTGCGAACACAAATTTCAACAGTCTTCATAAAACTATACCATAAATCACTGACATACTCAAGACCACCACTATGGTCTAGTAGACTTGTCCATTTAGAGGAATGACCTTCATAATCATCTTCAAAATCATCTGTCAGGTCACACAGACACAACAACAGTTCCTCTTTTGATGGATGGGATGATCTTTTTACCTTCTTATAAAGGCTTTTGATAACATACCCTGAAGTGTACCGCAAAGCATTTTGTTCATTGAAACTTAACATATCGGTGCTGGCACTGCTGTAATTGCATAGGATCCAGGATTAAATATTTTGGATTTCAGGTGCAGTTTGAAGAAATAGTCGCTAACATATTGATAAAAAATTGGACATGGTGTCACAGTTGTTGAAACCTTCAAAAACACTATCCATTTAGTTTCATATGACTCTGACGTCCTCAAAGTATGGAAAGACTTCCATTAATTTTTTTTTGTTTAACTTGCTTACCAGCATATCAGCGCTATCTATATGGCGCTATTCACTACGTCGTTAAATAGTGTCCATACGTCTGCTGCAAAGGTATCAAGCGCTGAAGCATTATCAGTTACATCACACCACAATAATAGCTGAGTAGCGGTAGTATTAGCATTTTGTGCAGCTGAAGATGGTAAACAAGTGAAACTATCGTCCACCAATATAGATGAAACTGAGTCTTTCAACAATTCTATTAGATAACAAAAAGGACACCAGTAAGGAGAGAAATATATAGGCGATATACTAATTCATTCCATGACGCATCAGCAGCATGAGAAGTTCTACACACCTGTTGCTGTGCGAGGACTCCTGCAGGAGGTAAAGTACTAGCCATTAAACCCTACCTAACGACCACTTCCGGCGAAACGCGGATTGCATGCAACTAATGACATTCATTGCTGGGTTTCCAATCCATGTATCAAATATCTATGCTAATAGGTAAAAGCTGCGGGTGGATTACATTACCCACTGTATACAATTTCCACCCTCAGCTTTCATCGACTGCCACAAATTAAGTAAGCTTTTGTTTAACGTAAAGCTTTTAGAGAATACACTAGCGCTACGAGCCGACTAACTTTCCCTTACACAAAAACGCTAAATCTCAAAGGTAACGATTGTCCTATGGGTACCAGTCGCCGTGATTGGTACATATATATATTAATAATAGTTTTGACCTAAAAATACATCCATCACGGTTAAACCTTTAATAACGGGTCGGTTTTGATTTGTTCCAAATCTGATTAGAGGGATAGGAAGTAGAATGTGTGGGCAACAGGCCATTGAGGCACTTAATGTGCATGTTATAGTGAAAGCAGAATTAAACAATCAGAACAGATCATTCTTTAGTGAGGGTTCCAGTTAAATAGAAACCCTGGCATACATGTAGCGATCCATATTCAGCGGCTAGATCATTAATTTGATTGTTTGTTTTCAGATGCGTAATCATTTTCACACTTGAATCATTTTGTATCAAAATAGTGCTTAACTACACATCACATGTCAGTTGTGTTATAAGCTCTGCAAAGAACCAGAATTCTTCCGTGTCTCCACTCTTTCTGTTGACAATGTCTACATAAGCAGATAGAGAGGTCTGGGACCAAGCAGAACATGGCATGTCCTACCTGTCAGAGAAGTATCACCATACCAGAGGGTGGAGTCAATTGTATACCTCAGAACCTCCATCTTGGGTTTGAAGTGGAGGTGGCTGGGTATATGAGGAGAGTTAATTCAAAAAATATGGCCAACGTGGATCACGCCAGGGACAGTTCAATGGTCCGATATCAGTTATTGTTGACCAAAGAGATAGGTTGATTGTTGCTGATCACTTGAATCAAAGAGTAGTACTATTTGATCAAGCTGGTACCTGGCTGTTGACCATAAAGGGTAATGTCTTTGGTCCTCAGAAGTTTGAGAGCTCATATGGTCTTGCCTTGGATCTTCAAAGGAATATCTATGTTACCGCCCATGTTTCTAGCACCTTCTCACCTGAGGGGACCTATGTCAGATCATATGGGAGTGTGCACCATCCATCTGGTATAGTGGTTGATGAAGAAGGTTACAGTCTTGTTATTGAAGAGACAGATAATTGTCTTTCCATTTTTGATCCTCAAGGAAACAAGATCCACATGGTTCACAAACTCAGCAATCCCCAAGGTGTTATTCTAGATCAGAAGAGTGGTAGTCTGTACATAGCAAATATTCGTGCTAAAATCGTTTTTAAGTATGCTGTGTGGTTTGTGTGTAATGCTTCTTATTTTAAAGTGCTGTCATTTACTAATTTGCAAACTTAATGTGGGTGTGGCATGCATCGTCTGGGGCACACCATTTCTTGCTCAGCAAATACATTTAATATTCTGAAATGAGAAGTGAAGGGACAAAACATTAAGTCTCACAGTCTTACCAGGCTATGTGGCAACCTTTCCTTGAAACTGATTGAACATTGTACATGTTAGGGTCACGCAAGTGCACATATGTTGGAAAAGAGAGTACTTGGATGTCGTTGATGCCTTCTGCAGCTCTGGTAACAAATTAGTGGTGAAATTACTAGTTACGGTTTTACATTAGCCAGACTCAGTAATGAGGTTGCCAGTTCAATATATTTAGTGCAGTTATAAATGGGCGTGGCATATGCAGAATGACCACCTTGCTGTGCATATTTACCAGTGATGGTGAGGGTGAACATGTTAGTATCAAATTCACAATCATCAGAGCTGTAGTACTCGTTAATCAAGCTACGAAGTAGGCTGTTTGAGCTTTTCTTGGTCCCATAGAGCCGTTGCTGCATTTTACTACACTCATCTCATAGAAGTACAATGGGGAATTGTTTGACAGATGTATGGACCCTCCATTCACTCCCCTATTTTATATGTGAACATGATGTTACTATGAAGTTGGAAACTTCCAGGGGAGTTAGATGAAAACTGACTCCTTCATTCCATTAAGGTACATGGCTCCTCTCATCTCAAAACAACAACAAAACGATGGAATACAACTATTAATGGCATAGACTGCTGCTCCTCCAACTGCAGTGTTATTTGTAAATGTAGAGCTATTAATTAACGTTGACCTGACTGATACAATGAAAATAGCTCCTCCAACAGAAGCACTGTTTTTCTGAAATGAGTAGTTTGTTATGTTAACATCACCTGCAGATTCATTCAGCTCCATATCAGCATTACTGCTCAGAACATTGCTCAACACTCCAACCAAAGAAGACACAACTCCAACCACCAGTAGCACTGCAGTTCTGAAATGTGCAATTTGTGATGCAAATATTACTTGCTGATCCTTGCAGCACTTTACTGAGGTCACTCTGACCTGAGTTTTTGAGTTCCAAGCACAATTCTACTATATCAATCTATGCCAATAGTCGAGTGGTATTCTTTTGCAACATTGTACGGAAAGTCAGCAGAAGGTAGTGCAGCTCAAAAGCACCTCAAAGCAATGCAGTTGCCTCTGGAGCCAGCCTCCAGCAGCCATATCCTGACCAAATACATACTGCATGCCCAGCTAAGCATGTTTGCAGTGAGCCAGATCAAAGAGATGCCTTCATTTGTAATACAAATAATAGAACGTGCTATCACAGTAATGTTCCTCCACCCAAATATATCAGCAAAGTCATTTGCCTACCCCATTATGATCTACTGGATGTAGATCATTCAGATGTGCTAACGTGTGTGAGTCCTAAGGAAATGGATTGAAGCCAAGCTTTATAGCTAGCAGCTAATGTCTTGTTTAGATAGTTCAGTTGCCATTTGTACACCTTATGGGTTCTCTGTTATTGCACTTGAGTAAGACCACAACACTACACCTAAATAAACTGTTGAAAATGGCTGCTAGCCTTCAAAGAGGTATCCCAGTCCAACAAATCATTTTCTCAAAACTTATCAAGCATTAAATAGTTATGGCTATCGTTAGGGTTTTTTTGGTCTGATTTACACTATGAAGATTTTTGATACCTTCAAATCTCATTTATAATTCATGGCATATTTTATCCCATTTCAACAATCTGATGAGTACATTTATATCATACCCTACAGCGGTACATGTAACCTGTCGTCCTATGACGTCGAGGTTGGCTGGATCTCCAGAGGAACAAGAAGATACAAATAGCAGGTAAGACGCAACTGGCCCTTGGGAGTGGACGAATGAGTAAAACAGAGCGATATTTGATCGAAGCCAGATGCCATCTACTAGGATAATTAAGGTATGTTCACTTCAAACGCAGCGCCGAACCTTACCAAACGTTTGCATCTCTCAGCACATACAGACAGACTCCATGTAGTGTTTTTTCATTTTGTTCCGCGAGATGCAACGTTTGGTATTGTCACCGGGGAAGTGAACACTTCTGGCGAAAATACTTTAATCTACCCTAGCTATGAGAACTGCTGCAACGGTTTTCTCGTTTCGAGTGACCTTCGTTCATTTATCAGGTTGTAACCGTCTCGACGATCGAGTGCCCACGTTCATTCGTGCCTTCACATGACGCGTTTCCAATCCCCTTCACTACACGGTGTCTAGAGCACAAGAAATCACTGCTTGCACGTTGGCTCGGGCGTTACAAAACCGACGCTCGATCGCACCATCCATACTCTGATGCTAATGCAGTGGTGTATCCAGCCATGTTTCCGCGTTGCCCAGAACCCCCGCCCATCCTCCCCCCCCCCCTTTTAATGTCCTACATGTATAATCTGACGAATGACTGGATCCAAGGATAATAAATTATTACAATCAACGAGCAGCATTAATGTGCTATTAGTATTCTACGGAGTTATGGCATATAGCATGGCAAAATGATTCAAGCAAGAGTCATTAAAAAAACACTTGGTTTTTTTTCTCAACGAGCAGTTGTACCGATCACCATTCTTCCGCTTCTAAAGACAAGAACGATATACGTGGTCGACCATGCGCTGTCTAAATGTGAACCATGTGCTTCTAACATTGAAACACTACACACTGATTTGGTTGAAGCTTTGAATGCTCAGCCTCATGAAGGTTATGAAGAAATGACATCAGCCTCAGGAAGGTTATGAAGAAATGACATTAACAGCACAAGAAATAATGCCCTTGAGAAATTGAGTGATGGACAAGGATGATGGTTCTATTAACTGGCTCCAATTTTATGCCAGTTGATCATGAAAAATCTTTCTATGCTTCAGAATCATCATCCTTTAATGTTTCTACACCTTCAATATCATTTAACAAGGAGACAAAGGACAGAATAGATTGAGCTGTTGACAATGAGGACTGTTCTATTGAGTAGTTAAATCCAGTGCCAGTTGAACAATCTCAATTTGCTACAGAATCGTCTTTTGATGTGACAAGCACAACTAGTAACATACCATCTGATGACAGATTGGAAATTAGGGAAAAAGTAGTGATGGCCCAATTACCGCTTCAGTATCATCTTCATTTGATGGGGCAGCCAGAACTCAAACCACAACATCTGATATAGGTGAGTACAGGGCAGAAGATATTCAACATCTCACCCATGAAAACAAAATCTGGCAATTGAAACACTCCTTTAGACCAGCTTCTAACTACAAGTTTCCATCAAAATTGGAATATGGAAATGGAAGAGTTTTAGTTACAAGAGCTTCCATGGTTGTCATATTCCGGGTCTTTAGAAGAAAGTTTTTGCACAAATTGTGTCTTATTCTCAAAGAATAGAAGGGTGGCTGGTCAGCTCGTATGTATCCAATGACTAACCTATAACACATGCAAAACAAACTCTTCCAGAGCATTCTTTGCAGCAGTCACATGTAACATCAATGAAAGATACTATTGCATTTCTGACAATAACAGAAAACATCATCTCTTTGTGCAGCAGTAGTTAGAAACACAAGCTTCCCTTAAATTTAAACACAACCGAGATGTTCTAATGTCAATCCTAGTTTTTGTGGAAAGCAGAACATTGCATTAAGAGGTCATTGTGAAACTCTTTTGTATGGTGATGACAATCCCCATGATACAAATTCAGGAAACTTTTTGGCACTACTGAGACTCCTGGCTGATTCTGGAGATCCCACAGCAATGACCAACTTGTAGCCACTGACATTCTAGCCAACATATGCAGCTTTCACCCTCTCGCCAATTGTGTAACCCATGGCCAATAGCATACATGTATACAGTATGTGAGCTATTACATAAGTTATTAACTAACGCCCACCAGTAACCTTTGCCCATGGTTGCCCCTTTCTTAAAACAAGCTGGCTAACACGTCCCCATTACAGCCTTTAAGCTATGAAAGTGGCTAGGTAGACAAAGTCATATTGATACATGATGATGTTATGGAACTCTGCAAACTCTCTTGATATGAATTGTGGTCCATTGTCTGAGACAGTTGTTCAGGCATGTCGCAAAATTTCAATTGTTTTCTGAGATGTTGTGTTCGGCATCTCAAACACTTCAGGCCACTTTGAATGGGCATCAACTAACAATATAAACATCTTTCCATTTATTGGTCCTGCAAAGTCAACATGTACTCTTTGCCATGGTCTCCCTGGCCAAACCCAAAGATGTAGGGGAGCTAGAGGTACAGTAGTTTTTACCTCTTGACATGCAGTACAACCATGCACACAATCCTCAATGTCCTTATCTATAGATGGCCACCATACATGTCCCCTTGCTAATGACATCATTCTAGATATGCCGGGATGGTTATGATGTAACTCTTGCAATATCTCCTGTCTAAGTTTAGCAGGTATCACCACCCTTATTCCCCATAATAAGGTGTCATTCTCTATTGACAACTCATGCTGCTTATTGGCATAGGGGCTTAAAGCTTCAGATCTTTGATCAAGCCAATAACCTTGCTTTAGATTCTGCAATACCTTACTTAATATTGGGTCACTACGTGTTGCCTGCCTTAAGTGAGCTGCAGTAACTGGGAGTGCTTCAATTTGTTCTACACTGAAGACATTTGCCTCTAAACCTTCCACATCAGGTCGGTCCTCCTGTAATGGTAGACGTGAAAGTCCATCTGCATTTCCATTGTCATGTGTAGACCGATACTGTATATCGTAAGTATATGCTGCCAAAAACATAGCCCAACGTTGCAATCTGGATGCTGCTACCACTGGAATCCCCTTCTTGGGTCCTAGTATGGTGGTCAAAGGTTTATGGTCTGTCACAAGAGTAAACTTACGCCCATATAGGTATTGATGAAATTTCTTTATACCAAATATTAAGGCCAATGCTTCTTTTTCAAGTTGAGCATAGTGACGCTCTGCTGATGCCAAGGTACGTGATGCAAAGGCTATGGGGCATTCACTGCCATCAGGCCACTCATGTGAAAAGACAGCTCCAAGTCCATAGGCTGAGGCATCTGCTGCCAGACGTAGTGGTAGGGTCATAAGGAGTAAGAACCTGTGTGGAACTAAGCATTTTCTTTATTAGGACAAAGGCATGCTGACACTCCTTGTCCCATTTCCAACCATGTTCTTTCTTTAATAGTGCATACAACGGAAACAGGTGGGTGGACACATTTGGCAAGAACTTGGCATAATAGTTTACCATTCCTAGAAATGATTTCAATTCGGTAATGTTTCTAAGAGCAGGGGCCTTTACCATGGCTTCTACCTTACTTGGCAATGGATGGATCCCTTCTGCATCAATTCTATGGCCTAAGAAATCCACTGAGTGGGAGAAAAAAACACACTTATCCTTTCGCAACCGTATTTCATGTTCTTTCAATCTGTTGAAAACTTGCTCCAGGTTTCTTAAGTGTTCACTCTCATTACTGCCTGTCACTAGGATGTCATCAATGTAGCACACCACATGTTTGATCCCCTGCAGTACAGAATCAATTGTTTTCTGAAACAGGGCTGGAGCAGATGCTATTCCAAACAGCATACGCCTGTATTGGTACAACCCTGGATGAGTATTAAGGGTACAAAGTTTCTGAGACTCTTCATCTAAAGCCAATTGTAAAAATGCATTTGTAAGGTCCAATTTACTAAACCATTTTCCCCCAGACACTGTTGCTAATTACTTTACACTTCATCAATAGCGGTCTGGTGGTCTACGTTGACGTTGAGGGTATCGATGAATCCCAGTTTCAGGTGCAGGTAGATGTTCATTTACTACAGGAGGTTCAGCCACTGGTTCAGGTAACTCGGTGTTCTCCACTGCTGGATATTCAGCCACTCTTCCAGGATACTGGTCATTCATATAGGGTTCATTTGTATCTTGCTCTGGAATATCCATTGCTGAGTCTGCCTGAATTGGTCCATCAGGTATTCCAAAGCTTTTCCCTTCCTCAGTGCCCTCTCGTAAGGTAGAATCCCCCTTATCCCTTATGTGGTCAACATGTCGCCGCCAATACTGGTTGGGTCCTACCTCCACCAGGTAGGTTAGTGGTCCTCTCCGTTCTGAAATCACTCCGGAAACCCACTTAGGACCGTTGAGTAGATTCCGAACCATTACATTTTGACCCACCACAAATTCTCTTCCTCTTGCATGTTTATCATGAATTAGTTTCTGATGAGCTTGTTGATCTAAAACCATCCGTTGCAGGTCTGGCTTCAGCATGTCCAACCGGGTTCGCATTGATCGTTTCAAAAACAATTCACAAGGAGCAACATCAGTAGTCGTGTGTGGAGAGCTGCGATATTTCAACAGAAATTGACAAAGCCGATACTTCAAGTCACACCCTTCCCGGTCTCCAGCCAACATTGCCTTTTTGAATATTTGGATGAATCTTTCTGCCAATCCATTGGATGAAGGGTGGTAAGGAGCACATCGGATATGTTTGATACCATTGTTTCTCATGAATGTTTCAAACTCTGCAGAGACAAAATGTGGTCCATTGTCTGATACTACTTGTTCTGGAAGGCCATATGATGAGAACAACTCTCGTAATACTTCTATTGTCCTTTGCGATGTTGTGGATTGCATCATTTTCACTTCAGGCCATTTTCAATGTGCATCTATGACGACCAGGAACATATGGCTCTTGAATGGTCCTGCGAAGTCAATATGCACCCTCTTCCATGGTTGGGTAGGCCAAATCCAGGGATGGAGTGGGGCCACAGGAGGATTGTTCTTCACTTCTTGACAACTGAGGCAACTCTTGGCTTTCTCTTCCAAACATTTGTCAAGCCCTGGCCACCATAAATAACTTCTTGCAAGTGCCTTCATTCTTGATGCTCCGGGGTGTTCTTTGTGTAACTCCTGTAGCACATGCTCTTGTAATTTAGCAGGCACCACAACCCTAATACCCCACATTAAGCAATCTCCCTCCACTGTCAGCTCATTCCTGCGTGTCCAATAAGGTTTCAGGTTCTCAGGAACTATACTTGGCCAACCATTCCTTGTAAAAGTAACCACTTTGCTCAAAATGGGATCTTGACGAGTAACCTTTCGCAATTGCATGGCAGTCACTGGAAGAGCCTCGATCTGACCTACATTGAAAACATTACTGTCTGAAGTAGCTGTCCCTGCATCGGCTATGATAGAGAGATGTAACCTGGACAAACCATCAGCATTTGCATGCTGTGCTGTAGGTCTGAATTCCAAATCATACTCATAAGCTGATAATAAAAGAGCCCATCTCTGTAACCGCGCTGCAGCCAATGGGGGTACACCGGTCTTTGGGCCTAGAATTGTCGTCAAAGGCTTATGATCTGTAAGCAGTGCCCATCAAGGTACTCGTGAAACTTCTTAACCCCAAATATGAGAGAGAGAGCCTCTTTTTCTAGCTGGGCATAGTTCCGTTCACTAGCATTTAAAGTTCGTGATGCGAAAGCGATAGGCGTTCACTTCCATCAGGCAGTGTGTGAGAAATTACAGCCCCAATGCCATACGCAGAAGCATCTCCAGCCAACTTAATGGGTAAGGTAGGATCATAATGTACTAACACATTGGGTGATGTCAGACACTGTTTAGCTTGCTTAAATGCCTGCTCACGCTGATCAGTCCATTTCCACTGAACATCCTTTCTGAGCAGCTCATTAAGAGGATTAAGAAGTGTTGCCAGGTTTGGAATGAATTTTGAGTAATAATTTATCATCCCCAAAAATGACCGAAGTTGAGGCACACTACTGGGTACTGGGGCCATCAAAACGGCGTCCAACTTCTCTCCAGTAGCATGGATTCCATTGGCATCAATCCTGTGACCCAGATATTGCACAGATGTAGTAAGAAAACAACATTTTTCTTTGTTCACTCTCAACCCTTCATTCTGTAAACGCTTCAGCACCTCCTCTACGGTAGCGAGATGTTCCTCTTTGTTCTTTCCTACTATCAATGTGTCATCTAAGTAGCATAACACCCCCGACATTCCTTGAAGAATTGTATCCATGGCTCGTTGAAAAATTGCAGGAGCTGAAGCAATTCCAAATGGTAAGCGTGTGTACCGGTAAAGCCCACGATGTGTGTTAATGGCAACAAATTGCCGAGATACCTCATCAAGCTCCATCTGTGTATAGGCTTGAGCTAAATCCAGTTTGGTAAACCACTTGCCACCTGAAAGAGCAGCAAACAAATCACTGGGCTTAGGCAGAGGATACTGGTCTACCATCAATGCCTGATTTATGGACACTTTATAATCACCACACAGTCGCACTGTACCATTCTTCTTAGGTACGACTACTACAGGAGCTGCCCACTCACAATGTGTTACTTTTTCAATGACGCCAGCCTCCTCAAGTCGATCTAGTTCCCTCTCCACTGCCTCCTTTAGAGCAAAAGGGACAGGCCTTGGTCGATGAAATTTCGGCTGTACATCTGGTAGCAACTTCAGGGTAGCTTTGAAATGCCTCATCTTGCCTAGATCATTGCGAAACAAGTCACTGTATCGTTGAATTAAGCTTTCTACAGGAGAACCCAGCACCTGACTGGGCACTTGGTGAATTGCCAAGCGTGAATCCCGACACAGTGTCTTCCAATCTATCTCCATCCGACGTATCCACTCTCTGCCCATCAAACTTGGCCCATCTCCCTTAACCACAATTAGTCTAAGTTTCAGTGGCTGTCCTTTATATTGCACTTCAACATCAGCTTCTCCTAACACAACCAAAGGTTCTGCAGAATATGTTCTCAAAAATACTCGGGACTTTTTCAATGTAACAGAACGCAGACCTCTATACGTGCACTCTGATACAATTGACACTGCTGCCCCAGTATCTACTTCCATTCGTATCCAGGAACCATTAATACAAACCTTAGCCACCATTGCTGGAGAATGACTCTTCCCAACACAAGATATCACATAACTTTGCTCAACCCCTGGGTCCTCCTCTGCACCCACCCATTTAGCCTGGCTTCTATTCTTACATACCCGAGCTATATGCCCTTTCTCACCGCATTTGTGACAAGTACAATCCTTCAACCGGCATTGATCTGGAGGATGATTTCTTCGTCCACAATGAGTGCATTGCTCTCTTGTATCCTTTTCAGAAAGCCTTGTTCTTGATAGTTTATGAACGCTTATGTCAGGGTCCTTAAATTGCTTAGCCTGTAACTCTGCTGCTTCCTGTGCCTTGGCTAATTCTAAGGCACCAGCGAATGTAAGCTTTGCCTCTGTCAGTAATCTCCTTTGTATGGCCTCGTTCTGTAATCCACACACCAAGCGATCCCGCAAAGCTTCGTCCAGAAAGTCTCCAAATTGGCAGTTTCTCGCTAGACGTCGTAGCTCTGCCACAAAATCCGCTACACTTTCCCCTACCAATTGACTACGGCGGTAAAAACTAAACCGCTCAGCAATAACAATAAGTTTCGGCTCAAAATGGCGTATTAACACCTCTGTCACTTCGCTGAACTTCTTCTCTTGTGGCCTAGAAGGCGCCAGAAGATTCCTCAGCACCCCGTACGTCTTGGGTTCAATTACGCTAAGTAGTATCGCTAGCTTTTTGTCCTCACCGATACCATTAGCAGAGAAATACAGTTCCACACGCTCGAGATAAGCGGTGATAGGTTCCAGGTCCGTATCGAACTCCTGAAGATGGCCGAATTTCGCCATCCCACCCTCGTCGCCAGTATAATATAGTAAGTTCAGGAGCACATAAACGTACAACTCTGGCCTAAGGAACAGCACAACACTAGTCGCACACTGCGCATGCGCGCAGGCACTAAATAGGAATATACACAACTATACTACACATACATCCCAGTGCCCCCTACTGGGTTTGACTTCAGCATCTACCTGGCTGGTTTACATGCATGTCACTGAATTGCATGTATGTAAATGCACAACATCGTATTCAAAGCGATTATTTGTAATAAGCACAACACTCTGACATGCATGACACAGCTTGTGTGAGAATGCATGTATATATGCACTTGGCGTTCAAAGAGTCATCCATTATCAAACTACAAAGTTTCAACAGTAAGCAAGTGTTTGAACAACTTAAGTTGAAAAGTACATTCATTAGATTACATTGACAATTGTTATCTTATTGTTCAATTAATAGACCCTTCCATTTAAAGAACTCCGGACGTGACATCACTCATTAACGTATACTTAACCCAATTCGTGAAGTACGTTGATTAGTGATGTCAGGTCCGGAGTTCTTCTTAAAGGGAAGGGCCTATTGTGATGTTTTTGTGTGCAGTTTGGGCACCCCCGCTGAAAAAAAGAACCCAACCTGCACTATTGTTACAAACACAGATAAACATCATGCGCTGCAGTGCATGACACCAGAGTCTCATATTAGAGGTTTGTGAGGAGAAGAGTTGTGTGTGTGTGTGTTTGTGCATTGTGTGTGCATTGTGTGTGTGTTTGTGTGTGTGTGTTTGTGCATTATATGTGTGTGCATTGTGTGTGCGTACATTGTGTGTGTGTTGGTGTGTGTGTGTTTGTGTGTGTGTGTGTGCGTGTCTGTGCATGTGTGTGTGTTTGTGTGTGTGTGTGTGGGTGTGTGTGTGTGTTTGCGTGTGTGTGTGTGTGTGTGTGTGTATGTGTGCTGATACATTGCCTGGTACCTGAAGCAGGATAATTGAATTTAAAACCTCACATAATACCTTTCCTCGTTACTAGGAATAGGTGTACGCAGTTCATGAAACAGACACATGTACTCTACTCATCATCACAACATACATAATTTGTCCCAACAAGTACACAGACTAACACACATGCAACACACAGCGAAGGCACAAAACACGACTGGAGGGCAGGTGTACGAATGGAGCCAAGTGACCAATCGTACATGTGTTTAGTGTTCCAAGGAAAAGCTGGAATATACTATTGTGTGTTTCGAGAGTCAAAATAAATGAGCACTATCAATACAAATCTCATGCGCTTACCATGTACCAATTAACGTTAGCTAATAGATTTCCGATCATAACGAGAGAGTGCAGCCAGTCTTTTCTACTCTCATTTTCTTGCCATTGTTGAGACCAGTCATTCATACTTTCACATACTCAAAAGTGCACTGCTCAGTCGTGGTTAATTATGAGCCTGGTTCTATGATGGAAATGTCGAATCACTTCATGGAAAACATGCTATTTTATTTTTGATTGCCATGGTGATATGCCTTCACTTTCATTCTAATAATCAAACAGTACACAACACAACAGACTGTTCAACTATCTCCACAAGTTCGCCAATCAGATCAAACCAGTGAATGATGCCCACTATGCCCCCTATAAGGGGGAGTGGCGATCGTGGCTGGGAGTTAGGCTTTGGCTTGTTGTTGCGATGTACAGTTTGAATCCAGTATATAGTTCTGACAATGCATATCTGCTTCTGTCTACCCAGGCTACCATGGTGATGTTGTTCATGCTAGTACATGTACAAGCAAATATACAGCCATTTGGACTGTCAGTTCAAAAGACAGATAAATGCAACAGACACACCAGTTTATGCAATAAGTTATATAATTTTCTGGACCTGATGTATCTCGTCAACTGTACTGCGCTAGCTATGTCAATGTCTTATATTATATATCAGATTTCAAATGAAACACTGATTCTTTTGGTGTTTTGGTGGGCCTCCTATGCTATTGCATTGTGGCCATCCTCAAGGCTTGCAAGTTCTATGACAGAGCCAGACAGAAAAGGACATATAAAGCAATGCTTTCTATAGAAGTAGATGTATTCACCACCAATAGCACCACCACTTTGACCATCAGGGAACAACTGGGTGACGATTGAAGTATACGTGTCATGGTACTGTCATATATCTCTGCACTGTAGTAGATACTCATAGGACATATGTGTTTGTTGTCTGCAGAGTGTATTGTACTGACAACTTCATTTGGTTATTATGATTTTAAAATTGCAGTTATTGTATAAATATGTTTTGGACAGTGAAATCTGAGAATACAATGCTAGAGTAATTGGTATAATTAATCAATCCGGTGTTATGTGACAAGGTTTTGGCATATGAGCACCACAACATCTGTTTGGTACATCCCACACACCACAACACACTAGGCATACAACCCATGTCATACCCAATGCCCTAGTTTGGCCCTGAATAAAAGTGAAAAGCACTCCACTCTCCCAGCTACAGTACTATGCAGTAGAGTATTCGGAGACCAATTCGGAAGTGGAGTTCATTACGTATGCCAACCTGCTTTTACAAACACAGCTAACGAACCAGTAGTAGTCCACTGAGGTTCACACTGGTACAGTACTCTGCAAACCAATATCGGAACGTATACCAACCTCCAACAGTCTTTTAACTCTTTCAACGCCAAGTACATAATGCCGACATACTCACCCATACGTATCTATGTCACAACTCATGCAGTGTTGGACTGATAATACAGATCGCTTTGACTACCATTGTTCTTGCATGCTAATGCAATATGGTCCTTGTCATAATCATCTCTAAACACATTTTGGGGCTCAAGTGCATTTAGTGTGTCCATCATAACCTGGCACGTATTGTGCCAATAACTGATACTTTTTATTAACTAGTGAAAGTGAACTAACCTTTTAAACATAGTTCACTACACAGATGTGGGTTACACATTCTGGTTCTGGGAGCACTGAAGTAATGCATTAGTGAAGTCATCAGAATAATTGGGTTCTTTGGCAGGTGGAAGAAGCATCATTGCGTTACAAGTAATAACCAATGCAAACATGTACTACATGTATTTATAAGGTACAAGTGCAGCAAGCATATGCAAGCATCATGGAGTTTAAAGGAATATAACGAAGGAATGGTTTTTATAGAGCTCTATGAAGTCATCATCATACTGTCAGCACCACCACTGTGATCGTCAGTTATAGTCTGAGGGAACCATTATGTGAATTAACCGATCCGGTGTTAATGTACGAAGGTTTGGCATATGTGGACCACCACGTCTGGTAGGTACATCCCACACACCACATCACACTAGGCACAGCTCTCTTCGTATCCGATGCCCTTGTTTGGGCTTGAATAGTAGTGACAAGCATTCCACTCTCCCAGCTACTTACCCTGCAGTAGAGTATTCTGAGACCAATTGAGAAAGTGGTAAACCAATGCAATCAGCCTTTTAAAAACACAGCTAACGTACTTGTAGTAGTCCACGAGGTCCACACTGGTACAGTACTCTGCAAACCAAAAATGTCCTTATAAGGTAGAAGTGCAGCAAGCATATGCATGCATCATGGAATTGAATGAAATATGAAGTAATGGTTTCTATAGAGCTATATGAAGTCATCACCAATACTTTCAGCACCACCACTGTGACCATCAGTTATGATATAAGGGAACCATTATGTGAAGATTGAAGTACTTTCCCTGTTCAGTAACATATATATTTTTCATACCTACTTGTATAAGATCTACATCATATTGTTGAATCTTCTGATAGAGTAATGGTGCTGTATCTGGAAGACAAACATGAATTGAGATCGGTGAGCTGTTCTATTCTCTGCAGCGATGGCAGAAGGTATATAATAAGATTGGGGGGGGGAGCTCCAAAAGTGAGGATAATTAAATTCATTATACAGCAGGGGGCAGATATAGGCTTTTGTTGATAGTATTTCTCCTGTCCGGCAATGGGATGGGGGAGTGTAGTAAGAAGCTCCCGATAAGCCCCCCAGACCCCCAGGAATGTTTTGTAAAATCGATGAACATGCTAGTACAAGCAAATATACAGCTATTTGGACTGTCAGTTCAAACTATAGATAAATGCACCCGTTTCTGCAATAAGTTGTACAACTATCTGGACCTGATGTACCTCCTCAACTGTACTGCACTAGCTATGTTAATTTCTTACATTGTATACCAGAGTTCGAATGAAACACTGATTCTGTTGGAGTTTTAGTACCTCCTATACTATTGCATTGTGGCCATGCAAGGCTTGCACGATCTATGGCAGAGCCAGACAGAAATGGATTATTTGAAAGGAAATAATGCTTTCTATAGAGGTAGATGTATTCACCACCAATAGCACCACCACTTTGACCATCAGGGAACAACTGGGTGATGATTGAAGTATACGTGTCATGGTACTGTCATATACCTCTGCACTGTAGTAGAGACTCATAGGACATATGTGTTTGTAGCATTGTCTGCAGAGTGTATTGTACTGACAACTTCATTTGGTTATTACAATTTTAAAATTGCAGTTATAGTATAAATATGTTTTGGACAGTACAGTGAAATCTGAGAATACATTACTAAGGAAATTGGTATAATTAATCAATCCGGTGTTATGTGACAAGGTTTTGGCATATGAGCACCACAACATCTGTTTGGTACATCCCACACACCGCAACACACTAGGCATACAACCCATGTCATACCCAATGCCCTAGTTTGACCCTGAATAAAAGTGAAAAGCACTCCACTCTCCCAGCTACAGTACTATGCAGTACTGCCCGGGAGAAAAAAACGGCGAAATCGCGCGCAATTGTGCGTGAAAAACGGCCATAAAAGCGCCAAATTACGCGGTCTCAAAACACTGTATCTTCTTGACTGTGTAATATAGTAGAGCTACATTTTGCATACTTATAAAGCGGTCCTGTGTCTATAGAAGTCCAAAGATGGTTTAGTTTGCGATGCATCGTTCCGAAGATATTCACAATCAACTTAGAGCAAGATTTCGCGGGCTTCAAGTACAAAACCCCGCGAAATCAAGCCCTTTACTTGGATGTGAATATCTTCGGAACGATGCATCGCAAACTAAACCATCTTTGGACTTCTATAGACACAGGACCGCTTTATAACTATGCAAAATGTAGCTCTACTACATTACACAATCAAGAAGATACAGCGTTTTGAAGACCGCGTAATTTGGCGCGTTTATGGCCGTTCTTCACGCACAATTGCGCGCGATTACGCCGTTTTTTTTCTCCCGGGAGAGTATTCGGAGACCAATTTGGATATGGAGTTCATTAAATATGCCAACCTGCTTTTACAAACACAGCTTACGTATTTGTAGTAGTCTGCTGACGTTCTCACTGGTACTGTACCCTGCAAACCATTATAAGAACATATACAAACCTCCAACAGTCTTTTTAACTCTTTCAACGCCAAGTACATAAGCCGACATACTCACCCATACGTATCTATGTCACAATTCATGCAGTGTTGGACTGATAATACAGATCGCTTTGACTACCATTGTTCTTGCATGCTAATGCAATATGATCCTTGTCATATATCATCTCTAAACACATTTTGGGGCTCAAGTGCATTTTGTGTTTCCATCATAACCTGGCACGTAATTGTGCCAAACAACTGATACTTTTTATTAACTGGTAAAGTGAACTGACCTTTTAAACATAGTTCACTACACAGATGTGGGTTACACATTCTGGTTCTGGGAGCACTGAAGTAATGCACTAATGAAGTCATCAGAATAATTGGGTTCTTTGGCAGGTGGAAGAAGCATCATTGCGTTACAAGTAATAACCAATGCAAACATGTGCTACATGTCCTTATAAGGTAGAAGTGCAGCAAGCATATGCATGCATCATGGAATTGAATGAAATATGAAGTAATGGTTTCTATAGAGCTATATGAAGTCATCACCAATACTTTCAGCACCACCACTGTGACCATCAGTTATGATATAAGGGAACCATTATGTGAAGATTGAAGTACTTTCCATGTTCAGTAACATATATATTTTTCATACCTACTTGTATAAGATCTACATCATATTGTTGAATCTTCTGATAGAGTAATGGTGCTGTATCTGGAAGACAAACATGAATTGAGATCGGTGAGCTGTTCTATTCACTGCAGCGATGGCAGAAGGTATATAATAAGATTGGGGGGGGGGGGGGGGGGGGGGGTGGGGGGCTCCAAAAGTGAGGATAATTAAATTAATTATACAGCAGGGGGCAGATATAGGCTTTTGTTGATAGTGTTTCTCCTGTCCGGCTATGGGGATGGGGGAGTGTAGTAAGAAGCTCCCGATAAGCCCCCTAGACCCCCAGGAATGTTTTGTAAAATTGATGAACAAGCTAGTACAAGCAAATATACAGCTGTTTGGACTGTCAGTTCAAAATACAGATAAATGCACCAGTTTCTGCAATAAGTTGTACAATTATCTGGACCTGATGTACCTCCTCAACTGTACTGCACTAGCTATGTTAATTTCTTACATTGTATACCAGAGTTCAGATTCTGTTGGAGTTTTAGTATTGCATTGTGGCCATGCAAGGTATGCAAGATCTACGGCAGAACCAGACAGAAATGAATTATTTGAAAGGAAATATAAAGCAATGCTTTCTATAGAGGTAGATGTATTCACCACCAATAGCACCACCACTTTGACCATCAGGGAACAACTGGGTGACGATTGAAATATACGTGTCATGGTACTGTCATATACCTCTGCACTGTAGTAGAGACCCATAGGACATATGTGTTTGTAGCATTGTCTGCAGAGTGTATTGTACTGACAACTTCATTTGGTTATTACGATTTTAAAATTGCAGTTATTGTATAAATATGTTTTGGACAGTACAGTGAAATCTGAGAATACTTTGCTAGAGAAATTGGTATAATTAATCAATCCAGTGTTATGTGACAAGGTTTTGGCATATGAGCACCACAACATCTGTTTGGTACATCCCACACACCGCAACACACTAGGCATACAACCCATGTCATACCTAATGCCCTAGTTTGGCCCTGAATGAAAGTGAAAAGGATTCCACTCTCCCTGCTACGTACCCTGCAGTAGAGTATTCGGAGACCAATTGAGAAAGTGGTATGCCAATGCAATCAGCCTTTTAAAAACACAGCTAACGTACTTATAGTACTCCACGAGGTCCACACTGGTACAGTACTCTGCTAACCCAATATGTCCTTATAAGGTAGAAGTGCAGCAAGCATATGCATGCATCATGGAATGGAAAGGAAATATAAAGTAATGGTTCCTGTAGAGCTGGATGAAGTCATCACCAATACTACCACTGTGACCATCAGTTATGATGTAAGAGAACCTATTATGTGAAGATTGAAGTACTTTCGATGTTCAGTAACATATACATTTTTCATACCTACTTGTATAAATCTACATTATGCAATGCATGAATGGTTTTAACAGTTGTGTGTGCATGTATGGAGACATGTATATCTGTGCACTTGGCATCCAATGAGCTAACATATGGAGGTAATAGGGAAGAGGAAGATGGAATGAATGTGGAAGCAGATGGAGGGGAAACTATAATTATAGTATTATGCCATCTTAAGGCAGCCCTGTGTCTACAACCCACTCATGTCCACCATGTCTGTTGATAGAAAATTAAACCTGCAGGTGTTTGAAGAAGCTCTATTGTGTAATGGAATGGTCATGACCTCTTTCTAGATTTCCTTGCCTTAATCATGACATAGGGATAGATCTATGATGTGTGGCTCTCACAGGCACATTGGTCGACTCCCTAGGGGTCCTGTGTTGTCACTGTAAGTATTTACTTTTTTATGTAGTTGTGTCTGGCTGTTGTTGAATCATCAGATAGTGTAACTGGTGCTGTATCTGGAAGACTAATATGAATTGAGATCGTTGAGCTGTTGTATCAGTGGCATAAAGACGATTGGGGGAGGGGGAGTGAGAATAATTAAATTCATTATACAGCAGGGGGCGGATACAGGCTTTTGTCCTCTTGTCCGGGTATGGGGATGGGGGAGTGTAGTATAAGAAGCTCCCCATAAGCCCCCCAGACCCCCAGGAATGTTTTGTAAAATCAATGAATGATTACATTAAAACTACTATAAATTATCGTAATAGTGAGTCTTTGGCAGCTCACAATCAATTTTAGGTTAGGCAATTTCTCTGGACAGTTAGCCATTGCAACAATACCATGCATGATGACCTGCAATTTGTAACGCTTCGACCACCATGCACGCCACGTTAACCGGCCTACGGTCAAGCACGTGACAGATGACTAGTGACAATACATTCTAAAATTGATGGACACAGGCGTAGAGCCGCAATCGATAACAATTGGTCTTTTAATTATGCAATTAACGTACCATTTAATATTAGGTTTGGAGGGGCTGAGCCCCTCAATGCCATTATTGCTGAGCCCCCCCCCCCCCCCCCCCCCCTCCCTTCCGTCCACACAATGTCATTAGTCATGATGCTGAAGTGGAAGACCTCTGGTGGTGGATTTTGAAGTGTGTTTCACCGTGGTAGTATAGTGACTAGTTGATCGTACGCTGTCGAATGTCTGGCCAGCCAAATCGTGCAGTCTGATCCCTTTCATTCTCCTTTACAGACATAAAAACTAATGGAACCAAAATGTTTAATGTCATATCACAATAAAACACTCTGATATAGTGCACCAGAATTATGGATATTTGGAGCATTAAAGACAATAAATAGAATCAGTGGAATCACAATGAAAAAGTCCCTTTATCAACTAAAACGACAACTAAGAGAGGCGGGAATCCTGTGAGTAACGAATTCTAGAAGTGCAAGAACAAAGACAAATAAAAAAGGTAACTTTCAGAAACTTTAGTGGGTGCTCATTTCGCCATGTGCTTCTCTCTACATAGGGGAAACCAATTATGCCTTTGTCCATTGGTCATGAATTACGAACTCCGGATGTGACGTCATATAAAAATATAATATAATTGTATAACTTAGTTGCGGTGCGTAAATCGCTTTGCGAAACAGTAATGATGATGCATCAGATGTTGTTTGTTTTATTCGTTCTTCAGAGCTATGTGGTCACCGCTACCATTCCACCTGGCTATGCTTTACAGGAGCACCTATGCAGCGGACAGCTCGAGTTGAATACGAATCTTGTGTTGAGCGATGGAGAGCATCGCATATCTTCAGGGCCGCCCTGTCACGTTTCCACAAGAGGCAACATCTCGATAGTGGGGTCTTCGATGAAAAACACCACAGTTCACTGCGAAGGAGAAGGTAGAGTGTTTGAATTCATTTCCGCACAAACGCTGAGCACGGAGAGAATAACATTCATTAACTGCGGTATACACCTTATATCGATAGAAAACATTCTCATTATGGAATGCACATTTCAGGACAAATCAAACACAACAATATTTGCAGAATCAGTTAATAACAGGAGTAGCATCACAATTGAATACTGTTTATTCATTAACAACAATGGCTATTATGGTGGTGGTGTGTGGTTGAATCTATCAACTGGTAATGTTAGCATCTCACACTGCACATTTCAAAACAACACTGCTACTTATGATGTTGCTGGTGGTGGTGATGGTGGTAGTGGTGGTGGTGGTGGTGTGTCATTGTGGGGATCAACTGGTGATGTTAGCATCTCACACTGCACATTTCAAAACAACACTGCTACTTTTGGTGGTGGTGTGCAGTTGCTGTTATTAACTGGTAATGTTAGCATCTCACACTGCATATTTCAGAACCACACTGCTACTTATGGTGGTGGTGTGCAGTTGCTGTTATTAACTGCTAATGTTAGCATCTCACACTGCACATTTCAGAACAACACTGCTACTTATGATGTTGCTGCTACTGGTGGTGGTGGTGGTGGTGGTGGTGGTGTGTCATTGCGGGGATCAACTGGTGATGTTAGCATCTCACACTGCACATTTCAAAACAACACTGCTACTTATGATGTTGCTGGTGATGGTGATGGTGGTGGTGGTGGTGGTGGTGGTGGTGTGTCATTGCGGGGATCAACTGGTGATGTTAGCATCTCACACTGCACATTTCAAAACAACACTGCTACTTATGATGTTGCTGGTGGTGGTGGTGGTGGTGGTGGTGGTGGTGGTGGTAGTGGTGGTGGTGGTGGTGATGGTGGTGGTGGTGGTGGTGGTGATGGTGGTATTGGTGGTGGTGGTGGTGTGTTATTGTGGGGATCAACTGGTGATGTTAGCATCTCACACTGCACATTTCAAAACAACACTGCTACTTATGGTTTTGCTGGTGGTGGTGGTGGTGTGTCATTGTTTTTATCAACTGGTGATGTTAGCATCTCACACTGCACATTTCAGAACAACACTGCTACTACTGGTGGTGGTGTGTCATTGCGGGAATTAACTGGTGATGTTAGCATCTCACACTGCACATTTCAAAACAACACTGCTACTACTGGTGGTGGTGGTGTGTCATTTCATTTGTCAACTGGTGATGTTAGCATCTCACACTGCTCATTTCAAAACAATATTGCTACTATTGGTGGTGGTATTGTGTGGTCTCTGTTTTTAGATTCTGAAGGTGGTGATATTGGCATCACTAACTGCACATTTCAGAACAACAGCGCTATTAATGCTGGTGGAGCTGTGTTTTCTTGGGTTGGAGTGTGGCTCATTATTCTGAACAGTAGTGATATGGAGCTGAATGGAAAAGCAGGTGATGTGAACATAACAAAATGTTCATTTCAGAATAACAGGGCTTCTTTTGGAGGAGTTACTTTCGTTGTATCAGTCAGGTCAATGTTAATTAGCGGCTCCACATTTACTAATAATACTGCAATTGGCGGAGCAGCAGTCTATGCCGTTAATAGTTATCCTTTTGATAAACTCTTTACTTTAGAAGGTGAGCCATTTGGCCACCTCATTCTTCAAGGTGTGATGGTTAAAGATAACCTCTGCTCATGTAATGACTATGATGAGCTGAGAGGAGGGGCCATTTATTTCAACGGAATGAAGGTGGACATCTTTGGAAGTACCTTCACTGGAAGTCAGTTTTCATCTAACTCCCCCTTGGGAGCCATTCAAGGAACAAATGGTTTTCTTAACCTTCATGGTAACATCACATTCTCAAATAACACAGGAGTGAATGGAGGGGCCATAAGTCTGTCTAACAATGTCCCACTGTAATTCTATGAGGGGTGTGCAGTAGAATTTTCTAGAAATGCAGCAACTGGATTTGGTGGTGCTCTGTATAATGCTGGGGACAAAGAAAAGGTCATACAGACAACTTGGAATTTGATTAAGTGCACAATATGCTTGATTAAAGACTGTACCGGCTTATTATTATGTGACTTTCATACCAACATGTTCTCTATCACCTTTGTTGATAATCATGCACAGCAAGGTGGTCATTCTGTATATGCCACTCCCATTTATAACTCCAATAACTGCATTGGGGTTCTAGCAACTGGCCACTTTTTAATGCAGTCTGGCATATTCCAAACCTGACTAGCTATATCACCACTACCCCTTCCCATAAAGACATCAATGATATCCAAATACTCTCTTTTCCAAAGTATGTACACTTATGTGGCTGTAGCAATCCTAACTTGTGCAATGCCACAAATCAGTATCATGGAAAAGTTATCACATATCCTGGCAGAACTGTGAGATTTAATGTTACCTCAGTAGATGAGGGGACTTACCTATCACCAAGTGTTGTTTACACACAAATTGACACCAATGGTATTACATCTCCAAAAATAACACTTGGACCTACGCAGAAAGCTCAGTGATAGGAACAGTATGTGGTACGATGGAGTACCAAATCTATGGACCACAAATGGCTTCACTTAAACTGCTTCTGTCTAACTATCCCAGTAATACTCCAACAGTTGTTGAGGTCACACTGTTACCATGTGAGCCAGGATTCACATTGATTTCAAATTCTTCTACTGGTGTGATGGAGTGTAGCTGTTCAAAGTTCTTCACATCATTCAGAGTGGTCTGTGATGCATCAGATGGTACTGTGACAAGAAATAAACCTAACTGGATTGGTGTGTACAATAGCACCCATCCAGCACTGGCTTCATCCTGTCCTATGGATTACTGCAATAGTGCCATAGATAAGGTGTCTCTAGCCAGGCCTGGTGATTTGTGCAATGGAGGCCGTACTGGCATTATTTGTGGTAGCTGCCATGGTAACCAGAGTGTGGTCTTTGGTTCTTCCCAATGCACGATTTGCTCTAATATGTGGCTGATCACACTTGTGATGTTTGCAGTGCTGGGTGCCTTACTGGTGGCAGCACTGTTCTTCCTCAACTTCACTGTAACACAAGGCACTCTGTATGGGCTCATCTTCTATGCCAACATTATTCAGATCAATAGTTCAATATTCTTCCACCAAGCCATTCCATCATTGCAGATTATCGTGTCATTTATGAACCTGGATCTTGGGATCCCCATGTGTTTCTATGATGGTATGGATGATGCTGACAAGGCTGGCCTTCAGTTTGTGTTCCCAGCCTACCTCCTCATCCTCACCTTAACAGTCATTGTGATCTGCCACTACTGTCTTCAGCGATCTCCAAACACCTCCACTAGTTCCTGTCTTTATAGATTTCCCATCATAATAGGAGAAAGAGCAGTTGGAGTCCTCTGTACTCTTATCTACTTGTCATATTACAAATTGCTGAGAACTGTCATTGATATTTTCACATATGCCACAGTCCACCTGCCCAGTGGTGATATGAATGTCTGGTTCTATGATGGAAATGTGGAATACCTTCAAGGAAAACATGCTACTTTATTTACAATCGCTGTGATGACATGTACCCTGTTCCTTCTCCCCTACACCTTTGCCCTCACTTTCATTCCAATTATTGAACGGTACAGTGAACACAACAGACTGTTCAACTATCTCCACAAGTTGGCCAATAAGTTCAAACCAGCGAATGATGCCCACTATGCCCCCTATAAGGGGGAGTGGCGATGGTGGCTAGGAGCTAGGCTTTGGCTTGTCGTTGTGATGTACAGCTTAAATCCAGTGTATAGTTCTGACAATCCATCTCTGCTTCTGTCTATCCAGGCTACCTTGGTGATGTTGTTCATGCTGGTACAAGCAAATAAACAGCCATTTGGACAGCCACTGCAGAAGATGGATAAATGCAACAGACACACTAGTGCCTACAATAAGTTGTACAATTGTCTTGACCTGATGTACCTCCTTAACTATACTGCACTAGCTATGTCAATGTCATACATTCTAGGTAAGAGTTCAAATGAAACACAAATCAGTGTATCAGTTTTAGTGGGCCTCTATGTCGCCATGTTGTTGGTGACTGTCTTGTACCATTTCATTGTGGCCATCCTCAAGGCCTGTAGCCGTACGACCGAGCCAAAGAGAAAATAAATGGAATATTTGAAAGAAAAGATGAAGTAATGGTTCCTACAGAGCTGGAAGAATCCACAACTTATACTGTCAGCACCACCACTGTGACAGTCACCAATCATCTGAGAGAACCACTGTGTGAAGATTGAAGAACTTGCCGTGTTGAATAACATGTAATTTTGCACTGTAGTAGATACACAATTAATGTACGTAGTATTGACGTGTTTATTTATGCAGGGTTGTCTGCTTAATAGGATATAGTACTGACAACTTTATTTGTTTATAGCCACTAGAAAATTGCTGTTTTGAAAATACATATATTCGTAGTGTAAAGTGAAATCTGGGATGATGTAAGTCATAGATGCCAATTGGTGTAACTAATCAAGGTGCAACGCTACAAAGTTCTGGCTTCTGTGCACCATGAAACATTTCTAGTTGGTACACACCACATTACACTAGGCATTATGCTTTAACACTCAGGTTTAAAAAAACTATAGCCTATTCAGCTGAGTTTGGTCTGATGACAGTTCTCACCTTTTTACGCCTCCAAAATGCCATCTGATGCATTTTGTTGTTGTTGATGGATGACCAAGTAACCTTACTGCCTCTTTAAAAAGATAATTATCTGGGCTTGAATAATGGTGAAATGCAATCCAGTTGCAGTTGTCCTGAGACACCCCCAGCAAAAGTACTCTGTAGTAGTTCACAGAGGTTCTCACAAGTACAGTACTCTGCAAACCAATAACATTTATCAACCTGCAACAGTCTTTTAACATATACAGGGTTTTGACCCCTTATCTCCGCATCCTTGTAGTGACAATCTTCAATCTTTCCCCCTCCCATAACACCTTTCTACTCCTGCTAGTCATGACAACTTCCCTCTTTCCTCTTCCCCTGCATGGTCATGACTTAGTGTCATGACTGGTAGTAGGGAGGTGGAACACAGCTGTTATAGTGTGTGATGGTATTTTCCAAACAGGGTGTAGAAATCACACAATCAGATCCACGAAAGATTCTATACAGGCTACTGATGAATGACGAAACAAGGAGTGCATACAAAATTCTCTTCTCCTCAAACTCAACTGGTCCTGTCTCCAAGCCATGTCAGGGACATTAGCACCAGTAAACTCACCAACGGAATGGCCAACATCTGTGTAGAACTCCATAGATGCCAGAATTAGTTGTGTAAGAGCTGCCCTGGCATTGTGGGCACATTTGCAGAAACAAAAACAGAAACGCAACAAGACAAGTGCAACTTGGGATCTATACTGCGTAGACTGCATTATTCACAGTGTAGACAGTAAAGCAAGACCTTGGAGTTGTAATTCTTGTCTTAATGTTTCTTGCAAGGCCATCATTTGACACCCTGTCACAGTGAATTATCAGTATTGAGGGAGTCTGCATCTTAGTTTGTTGCACAATCAACCATTCATCACAAGTGCCGCAGAACCTGCAATCACATTAACATTCAAATTCCAGTAGTCAAATTACAACAATTGCTTACACTTGAGGCACTGGCATGTTATCCAAAGCTATCTGTGTATTAAGGAAGCTGATCATTAGGTCAGACAAGCTCTTTGTTTCACCACTGAACATGTAGTTATTAACTTTCAACTGTCTATAAAGAATTAAGTATTGCTTTAAAATTATACCGGCCCAAACTTCACTACCATTAAACAGCATTCAGCTTGTCTATATACCAAGGTTGTAAACATATGCAAAAATTGTTCTGCCACTTATAGAAACTAATAATAGATTTATTTCTCTTACAATTTTTGGGACTTACTTCTTTTGGAAAAAACAGTTTGCTTATCAGGACAGACATCCCTTCTGAAATATCATTCTGAACTCCAACCAGCAAAAATTGCGCTTCTTTACCAAGCAATTACTGTTACGTAGGATTTTTTAATCTTTGCTTTGCCTTGTCTTATTTTTATAAGAAGGGGGTGGCGTTTCAAGGATTACTTATGGAACTCTGTGGTTGATCCATAATACCAATGAAACACTTCTGAATTGATGTATAGCACCGAGCAGATGTGGCAGCTGTATGAGTGCAAACTAATAAGATGGATTAGGAAACAATATATTATATACTTATTAATATTGTATTCTGGAGAGCTCGGAGAACTGCCAGAAAAGATTGGACCTTCCCAGTATGCCTTTGTTCAATCTCCTGCAGCAGTGCACCTGAAGTCTTTTGAAACAATTGAATTATTGCCTGGTCAAATTTAATTTGTTACACTGACTCACCATTTCTGTTGCAACACTTTCAACACTTTCAGTTGATTGAAATACATGTGGGCTGAAAAACACAAATTTATATGAGTGTGAAATCCTATTCTCTATATAATACTGACAACTTTGGTTGTATTGGTTGTATATGCTGCAATATAATTTCTTTTATAGCTCAATTCTACTTATTTTATTGTGTTCTCTCTTGTCGCTTAGTCTTGATCTATAACTGGCTGTGCAAGATGAGTGCTAAAACAAAATATTACAAAGAAAGAAGTAAAAATGAGTCACCTATACCATGACATGCCAGCATCCTTAGCTGATTCAGCATGCTCAACTGATTCTGCATCCTCAAGTGATAATTTTTCAGAACTGGAATGGATGTCACAAATATAATGAGCTAAATGATCACATTGAAAGACTATACCTTTGTGTCTTGTGTTTCAGAGGTTTCAATGGTTTTAGGAGGTTATAAAACTGGGTCTTTTCAGTAATAGTGGAAGTTCGTTTTGCCCACTTTTCATTCAAGGGACAGGATGGCTTTCATTTCAGTGATTGCTGCATTTATTTAAAAAGGTCACTGAATGCTATGGCTAAAGTATGTATACAGTGGCCTATATAATTGTTCCACAAAGGTTCATGTGGATCATCAAAAATTGCCTTTGACGTACAATAATGATATGGTAGTGTTGTTGATTAAAATTCAATTATTGACTGCTCAAATGTAATTGGCAAAATTTTACATCGATTCAATGGTGAACAAGGCTTTTGTTATTTGTACAGCTTATCTCAATTTAGTTTGCGTCGAGAGAGATCACCTGTGAAATTCAATAAATATGTTAATTAATAGTGTAGTTAAGTACTTACCCAGCAGAAAACATTTCCAAATTGTGCCATTGACAATCACGTTTGCATAAGATTATCAAAAATACTTTGGCTGGAAAAAATTATTCTTTATCTCTCCATCATAAGGAGGATCCAAGTGACACAATTTGTGATCAAAGTATGCTGCAAATGGATTTACTGGCACAAAGTTACCTTCAGAGCAGTCACTTTCCACATTCAGCTGGTTGCTATCACCAATCCAGTTCCTTTCAGATCAATGTCTAGATTTTGAGTGTTCAGGGCATTTATTTCGTTCACAATTGCATTGTATGCACTTTCCATATCAGGAGACTGCATTTCTGAAAAGTAAAATACTTTTACTCTTCTAAGTAGCTTTTTTAGTGTTGAGCTATTGACAAGGGTGGAAATAGGAACATCGAAAACGAGTATTCCTCCTTGTCAAATCTGAGAAGAGGTATAAAGAAGTTGATACTCATACTGTGAATCTTGCAAGGGTAGATCTTACCTTACCACTGACATACAAAACAGAAGCAAGTATTTAAATCTTTTCTTTACAATGGTTTCATGTGTAATGCATATGCATGTGCTTAACAATAAACAAAATGACACCCTAGCAGAATACAGTAATTAGTTGAAGCTTCAATTTAGACTTTAATACTTTACTTTTGTCAGTGAAATAGTAAAAACGTTACCAGACTGTTTGGTATACATGAAATTGTACTAAATTGATCTGACAATATTTAAAACACTTACTAAAATTATTCCAATTATTGCAGCTCAAATTAAAGTGCAATCAAGCTGCACACCAGTGAATACCTGTATTGCGAAGTATTTTTATTGTAATTTATTTACAGATGAGATGTTATGGATATGCTTATGTGGCTATGTGGTAACTGATACCCAAAATACTATAATATTGGTTTTTCTCAGCCAAACCAAACATATACTTTGTTATCCACTTTTTGCAGTAAATTCATCACATGACTGGTACAAGCATGTTGTGACAGCTTTCCTAAATCCTTAGCAGTACCGGCTCTTGTAACAATCCGGAATGTAGGCTCAAGGTAGTCCTGTAAGGATTCTAAGTTGTATACACAAATGATGCTAAGCAGCTGGACTTTACTGCGGTCAATTATTAACTTTGTGGCTTGACCATAGAATAGAATCCAAGCAGCAGTCCCTCAGCATGGCTAAAGGTCTCCATGAAATAGCACAAAGAAAGTACTGTATGATCGTTGGTTATGAGTTCTGCAACAGGAACAGGAACTTGTTTACGAGAAATATTATTTATCCAAGTGCCATTTAAGGGCAAAAGAACAGGACTAATTTATCTGTGACAGCCCAGCAGCACA
Source organism: Ephydatia muelleri (assembly GCA_013339895.1). Lineage (NCBI taxonomy): Eukaryota > Metazoa > Porifera > Demospongiae > Spongillida > Spongillidae > Ephydatia > Ephydatia muelleri. The sequence continues at coordinate 169,348 of JABACO010000035.1, read as the reverse complement.
AACATGTACTCTAGATCGATGGGGGAACTTCTCTGCAAAATTTGCATCCCGCACACCGATTTGCTTATAGAAAAGGATCCTGACTGTGGCTGCAGTCATTCGAATGCACTGCCAGTATGCAGATTAAGGGATCGAAAAATGCATGCAGAACTCTCCTTTGTAAATTCAGGTAGCTATAAATAGTAGTAGCATGCTGTGTTATAGTACCTTTTGAATTTGCATGCCTCCACCTCCTAATTGTTCACCTTCCTTTTTTTTAAATGTATACACACCTGATCAAAACAATTAGGTATGGAGTATCACTAACCTTCAGTATAGAATGGTGTATCAATTGAACGTGATGTGCACGTTGGGCATTTGTATGCTTCATTTCCCTTTCATCTTTGTCCGTCAACACCCACACAACTGCCATGGTACCATTCATCGCAATAGTAACACCAATCATGAACCTTGTATTTATATCCGAGTTACAAAAACACCTCACACCTAATACATTACTACCTGTCAGCATCATAGGGCTGACGACAAAGGCAATACAGCAACTTGAAAGGATCAAGAAAGAGCAGAGGGGAGGAAACCTGATTTATTTAGTACTGCCATTATATGAAACAATGCAAATCTCTCCTCATTCGGCTGAAATTCAGTGGTTGTGGCCTGCATGTAATGAAAAAGTAGCAAATTTAGCGGCTAGGTGTGCCTGTCGGGCTACTGCTTTCCAACTATACCAGTTTATTGATCTGTACATAAGTGCTTGTGCAAAGTGAACACAACGTTCTCCCTTTTGTTATGCAACTGCTGCTGATGATACCTAGTCATACATACAGGTAGTATACTTTCTTCATGTGCTTTACCTTCATAATATAAAGGAACAACAATGCATCTTGTGGTGCATGTTGACAATATGAATGGATTGATGCATGATTCCACTTCTGTTTCTCCAACACAGGTACCATGAAACCATTTCCACAATAGTTGTATTTGATCATTAAACTACAATAGGCATAATGAATCATTTTTAACCCAAATACCTCTCTGAACTGTGTGCCTGCTGCATAACAATACAAGTACAGATCTTCCTCTGCCACAGGCTCCATACCTCCTCCTGAAGATCAGTGACTTCATTTTGTATGGTCCCTTCTATGACATCGCTACTAGCCCTTGTACAACATCACTGTTTCCAACTACACCATCACTGTCTCATTCATCTACTCCATCACTGGTCCCCTTCATCCTATCACTGGGCCTGTCATCCACACCTTCCCTGGCATCTTCATCTACACCTTCACTGGCATCTTCATCTACACCATCACTGGCATCTTCATCCACACCACCATTAGCTTCTTCATCCACATCTTCACTGGCATCTTCATCTACACCTTCACTGGCATCTTCATCCACACCATCACTGGCCTCTTCATCCACACCATCACTGGCTCTTCATCCACACCATCACTGGCCTCTTCATCCACACTCTTCTTCCACACATCACTGGCCTCTTCATCTACAGCACCATTAGCTTCTTCTTCCATACCATTATTGGCCCTCCCATTGTACCCTCACTGGCAGTACTATAATTGGTTCATTCCCCTACGTCATAGCTAGTGTCTTCGTTTCCACCACACATCGGCCTCTTCCTCCGTCTCCATTGTTATTACCTTCCTCTGCAGTGTCATTTGCTTTGTTCTTCCATGCTGTCATTGACCTGTACTTCCATACGACTACATATTTCATCTTGCACATGGTCACCAACCTTTCCAACTGCAATCACAACAGTTTCTTTTCCAATGAAGACCTAAATGTGTAGCAATACATGTACAGGGAATATACATGTGCACATAAACTGTGTGCACATCATGCGTGCACCTAGAATGTTGTGTCTACGATTGCTTGAACCTGCGATTAGCTGAGAACTGAGCTTAGTAATTACATTGCAAGGCCAGATATTTAGACATCATTATACAGTGTGTAAAGTTAATAGTAATTTACATAGCCTACCTGATGATAGGGATTAATACCAATCATTTTGTACACAGAAGAGCAAACATCAGATCAATTGTGGTACCAGTATGAAGCAACAGCTGCCACAAACATGGGTGACAGATTTGATTTTCTGGACACAGCCTGTGTGACTAGGAATCAAAAGCCATATGGTATAATGCATGATGCATATTTGGGAGGCATCTATCTTGTTTCATTGATGTACTTTACTACTTTCACCAGGCTCAATTTTGTGGTTTTGTCTAATTTGTGGTTGTTAAGTACAATGTGCATTCTATAATAAGAATCAAATCACATCACTTTCAAACAAAGATCAACTTACCATAATAAGGCTTTACCAGCTTAATGCAAAAATAAATGCAAGTGTTGTACTGGCACCATGAAGTGCATATACATGCATGCAAGGCAGAATGTACAGAGGCCCTCCTCAACACTATCTATCCTCACACCGAGCCATCCCTTCAAACGTATAGACTGGACAATTAATGTCCCACACTCCAGCTTAGATCAACCATAGAAGCTGCATCCATAATTGGCATATAGCTATCAGTTTTAAGTCATCCTTGAGTTTTATCTATTTACACAAGCACTCTATAACTCTCATTAATACCACACACATCACACACAAATCCACCAACTTCAACCAGAGTAAATAATGTTGTGAACCCTTTTCCTGGTCACTTCTCACACAGAGCAGTTGCTTCTCGACCAGTTGGGGCGTGTGCTTCAATGCAGTGTCAATTAGGGATGAGCACAGTGTGTGCGTATGTTGATCATGAAATGGAATAAAGATGATATAAAGTATGTTACATTTATTTCGCTTTACCTGCAATGACTTGTGTACATGGGTGCCAATGACTGCGCCGCCATTATATTGCTGGTACTGTACATTTAGAGACTGGAGAGCTGCTTCCACTCCCTTCACAAAGGGTCCCTCAGACACTTTTTCTAGCTTCAGCAATCATTTGTTCCTACATGCATCAGATGTATGTTCATGTTTGAGGTTAAAAAGAGGTGCATGTACATTGTTGTGTAACTTTCACATGACCCCACTCCCCTCCACCCTCGTATTGTATCAGAGGGTGCAAATAATCCATATACTAAAGTGCATTCCACTTACCAATTCAGCTCTCTTCTTGCTGCATCTTTCATTTTTCTCTACCAGACTGGAGAGAAGAGGACTAGACTCTCCTACAATCATGGCAGCGTAAATCCTTCACACTTGACTGTTCTAGTCAAATGGTCTTTATATGTAGCAAGGTCCTTAACTGCAGTGCTGGAGCGGCTGCACTGAACTTGGCAGTAAGTTCACGGCACTCTCTTCAAAGCATGGACACTGAGTGCTGGCAGATGTTGCTACATGTATGTAGTCAGTGATGCACTTTGTACATACAACTGCATTGCAGTGCAATGTAAGTGCTGCACCAGCATTGTTCACACATTTGGCACTTAAGTAAGTCTGTTACTGGAAGTACTTGTGTTGGGGCTAACTGTGGTTCCCTTCTGTGACACACAACCTTTGGTGGTGCAATAGTGTTGATGTCATCAAGCTAGACATTTGGTGTGACACCTGATTGTCGCCCAGGTTTCTGTGGGTTACCTCCTTTACATGTAAGTGGAGCCAGCTTCTGGTGTGTGGGTTCCTGTATAATTACAAGTGTAGGTATACACACTTAGGTCAATATGTTTACCTTGCAGGTACTGGGACAATGTTGTAGCCAGTTGTATGGCTTTACCATACACCTGTATGCTTACTGCTGCTTCTTGTACTATGCACATAGCATGTCTGCACGCTCTGCAGAAACTTGTTGGGAAATCAACAGTGTCATTGCGTATGTCTATTGCAAAGCATGTGAAGAGCTCATTTGAAAAGGCAGCACAGGTGTATTTTGTTTGAGACTCGCATTTTCCACCCTTATATATATCTTAACCAGTTAATGACCACATACTCTACAGAAGTTCTGGATTTTACATTGCGTGTTTCAATTGTCATCGTGTATCTAATTTATACATATGGGTGTTGCAATTTCGCATTATTCATTAGTTATTCATTAGTTACATAACCGTGTCGTTCAGAAAATAAGCCCGGCATGAACTAAACGAAAAGGGGACGTACAAGGATCGCTCTTTGAGTAAGAGTAAGTTTTAAAACCATCTGCCTGGGGGGCTTCGAGAAAAATCGGTTGCCGCCTGAGCACTTAATGAAGACAATGAAAGGTTTGCCTTAAATAGTCACATGCGCGGCATTTATAGGCCAGAGGAGAATATATTTTGGCTGTGCCTATTGTATTATTCTTTTTAAGTTCGAAATTGGTTATGGAATAGCTCAAAATTATGATGTTTTTTAATATTGAATTTGTAGTCGCAAACAGCGCCTCTTAACGTAATCCACAAAATAATTAGCTCCTCTAGGATCCCAAACGCCAAAATACCGTAATGTTCGAATGTGTTCTAATTAGCAACCTAATGTCCAGCTCGAAACAGTCGTGGTGCATTCCAGATGTTATTTTTTAACTTAAATAATACATATGATAATAATGCATAAAGGGTTACGGCAGGCAAAGCATGGGCGAGCAACGCCTGAGCATTTATACAAGCGACAAACGGCAATACAGTTGTACTTCGCTTAGATGGGTAAATGTTGTTATAGCTTCATGGCCCCATCCACCATGAATTTAAATAACATTCATTATAATTACAAATACACCTCCCGCCTGTAATTTCGAGGTTGGAGAACAGGATCTAATTAATGTATAGATCTGACATTAGGCCTAATTGGCAAAAACGAATCATACTGGTATCTCATTTGAAGCCATATGATGTTTGAATGAGAAACTGACTCTACGATCCTCATAGCCACGTTTTGTTGATATCAGGTGGCCCGTATCGTGAGGCACGCGAATTTAGCCCTATATAGTAATTAGTAAAACCTGCTATTGTACTAGAAGTAACAGCTGCGGGTGGATTACATCACCCAATGTATAAATTTTCCACCCTCAGCTTTCATCGACTGCCACAAATTAAGTAACCTATTGTTTAGCATAAAGGTTTTAGAGAACATACTAGGGCTAAGAGACGACCAACTTTCCCTTATACAAAAACGCTAAATCTCCAAGGTAACGATCGTCTTATGGGTACAGTCGCCATGAAATGTTTGTATTAGTAATAGTTCTGACCTAAAAATTCATCCATCATGGTTAAACCTTTAATAGCGGGTCGGTTTGAGTTGTTCCAAGTCTGATTAGAGGGATAGGTACATAGATATGTGGGCAACAGACCATTGAGGCACTTAATTGAAGATGTGCATGTTATAATGCAAGCCGAATTAAACAAACAAAAACAATCAGAACAGATCAATTTTAGTGAGGGTTCCCGTTAAATAGAAACTCCGACTTATTCATGTAGCAATCCATATTCAGTGGCTAGACCATTAATTTGATTGTTTTCAGGTGTGTAATCATTTTCACGCTTCAATCATTTGTATCAAAATAGTGGTCATCTACACATCACATGTCAGCTGTGTTCCAAGCCCTACAAAGAACCCAGGATTCTTCCATGTCTCCACTCTTTATGTGGCCAGTGTCTACATAAGCAGATAGCGAGGTCTGGGACCAAGCAGAACATGGAGTGTCTTACCTGTCAGAGAAGTATCACCATACCAGAGGGTGGAATCAAATCTATACCTCCATCTTGGCTTTGAAGTGGAGGTGGCTGGGTACATGTCCAAGATTGGCAGTGATGATGAAATGTCATGTGATGCTTGCATTGATGAAAGCAGTAGACCTGCAGTGGTGTTCTGTTGCACATGTCACGTCAAAATGTACAGAAGAGTCCTTTTGACCTTGATGTAATAACAAAGTACAGCACCCTAGGTAACCCAGGGCAAGTTATCAATTGTAGCAATGGTCCATCAGGTATTGCCATCCATGACAGTGGAGACATCTATGCAGTCCTGTTGTACACAGAGTAGGATTTGTGTGATTGACCAATCTGGCAAGCAGAAGAGAACCATTGGCAGTAGTGGGAGTGGTGATGGTCAGTTCAGAGGCCCACATGGCATATTCATTAAGCGAGATGTGATGTATGTTGCTGATGTTGGCAATGATCGCATTCAGAAGTTGACAATAGGAGAAGTTATTCAAAAATATGGCCAACGAGGATCAGGCCAGGGACAGTTCAATGGTCCGATAGCAGTTATTGTTGACCAAAGAGATAGGTTGATTGTTGCTGATCACTTGAATCACAGAGTAGTACTATTAGATCAAGCTGGTACCTGGCTGTTGACCATAAAGGGTAATGTCTCCGGTCCTCAGAATTTTGAGAACCCATATGGTCTTGCCTTGTATTCTCAAGGGAACATCTATGTTGCAGCTCGTGGTTCTAGCACCATCAAAGTCCTCTCACCTGAGGGGACCTATGTCAGATCATATGGTGCCAGAGATCATGCAGTAATCATATATTGTCTCTGATCATGTAAGCATCGTGACAGAAGAGCGCATATTTAAGGGTATGGTAAATGCAGATTTGGCAAAGTTATATGCAATCAACTATACGGTCAATGTCCAATCAATCTGTTCAAAATTCTAGCATTGCTTATCTCATCCTTTGGAAAGATGCAGGGATTCTTAATTGTTCAGCAATGGAACCCGATAGCGTCAAGTTTACTCCAGATTTCTTGTAGATTGCACAGGAAGTTATGGAAAGCATAAACAACATCACCTGGTAGTCTGGATATACAGAAGCAGATACATGTATGGCTTGTCAGTACTGCACATAGAATTTAAATCGTACATCACAATAAGTTGAAGTCTTGCTCCCAGCCCCCATCTCGCATCGCCACTCCCCCTTATAGGGGGCATAGTGGGCATCATTCACTGGTTTGAACTCATTGGTCTTTATGGAGAGCTAGTTGAACAGTGAGTCTGTTGTGTTCACTGTAGAAAGTGAGGACAAAGGTGTAGGGAAGGTGTTAATAACACATCATGTTTTCCTTGAAGGTACTTCACATTTGCATTATAGAATCAGACATTCATATCACCACTGGGCAGGTGGACTGTGGCGTATGTGAAAATATCAATGATAGTTCTCAACAATTTGGAATACGACAAGTACATAAGTGTAGATAGGACTGACTCCAACTGCTCTTATGATGGTAAATCTATAAAGAAAGGAACTAGTGGTGCTGGTTGGAGACGCTCAAGATAGTAGTGGCAGACCACAACGACGATCAAGGCGAGAATGACGAGTTAGGCTGGGAACACAAACTGAATCACTTGCAATAGTAAAATGGATTGGAGGAAGAATATTGAACTATAGGGTAAAATGGAGAAGTGGACATGGCATGGATGATGGAGCTGGCCTTCCTCATTTTCCTCACTGATATTTTCCAAAAGCGCTCATTTCAATGCAACTATTAATTAATTAATTTATTTATTTATTTTTGTCAAGTTTTGTAATTCCATACATACCAGAAAAAATAAAACTATTTACTTCAATAATGTTGGCATAGAACATGAACCCATAGACAATGCTTTGCATTACAGTGAGGCTGAGGAGGAACAGAGCTATCACCTGTAAGGCACCCAGCACTGCAAACATCACAAGTATGATTAGCCACATGTTTAAACACTTCTTGCAGTTGGAAGATCCAAAGATCATACTACTTTTACCAAGACAGCTACACACATAAGACATCTTATCTATGGCACTATTGCAGTATTCAGTGGGACAGTGCTGGAACACACCAACCCAGTTAATTTTATTTCTTGTCACAGTACCATCTGATGCATCACAGACCACTCCAAATGATGTGAGAAACTCTGAACAGTTACACTCCATCACACCAGTAGACGAATTTGATATCAGTGTGAACCCTGGCTCCCGTGGTAACAGTGTGACCTCATGATGAATTTACTGCAAAAAGTGGATAACAAAGTGTATGTTTGGTTTGGCTGAGAAAAACCAATATTATAGTATTTTGGGTATCAGTTACCACATAGCCACATAAGCATATCCATAACATCTCATCTGTAAATAAATTACTGCACACAATAAAAATACTTCGCAATACAGGTATTCACTGGTGTGCAGCTTGATTGCACTTTAATTTGAGTTGCAATAATTGGAATAATTTTAGTAAGTGTTTTAAATATTGTCAGATCAATTTAGTACAATTTCATGTATACCAAACAGTCTGGTAACGTTTTTACTATTTCACTAACAAAAGTAAATTATTAAAGTCTAAATTGAAGCTTCAACTAATTACTGTATTCTGCTAGGGTGTCATTTTGTTTATTGTTAAGCACATGCATATGCATTACACATGAAACCATTGTAAAGAAAAGATTTAAATACTTGCTTCTGTTTTGTATGTCAGTGGTAAGGTAAGATCTACCCTTGCAAGATACACAGTATGAGTATCAACTTCTTTATACCTCTTCTCAGCTTTGACAAGGAGAAATACTCATTTTCGATGTTCCTATTTCCACCCTTGTCAATAGCTCAACACTAAAAAAGCTACTTAGAAGAGTAAAAGTATTATACTTTTCAGAAATGCAGTCTCCAGATATGGAAAGTGCATACAATGCAATTGTGAACGAAATAAATGCCCTGAACACTCAAACTCTAGACATTGATCTGAAAGGAACTGGATTTGTGATAGCAACCAGCTGAATGTGGAAAGTGACTGTTCTGAAGGAAACTTTGTGCCAGTAAATCCGTTTGCAGCATATTTTGATCACAAATTGTGTCACTTGGATCCTCCTTATGATGGAGAGATAAAGAATAATTTTTTCCAGCCAAAGTATTTTTGACAATCTTATGCAAACGTGATTGTCAATGGCACAATTTGGAAATGTTTTCTGCTGGGTAAGTACTTAACTACACTATTAATTAACATATTTATTGAATTTCACAGGTGATCTCTCTCGACGCAAACTAAATTGAGATAAGCTGTACAAATAACAAAAGCCTTGTTCACCATTGAATCGATGTAAAATTTTGCCAATTACATTTGAGCAGTCAATAATTGAATTTTAATCAACAACACTACCATATCATTATTGTACGTCAAAGGCAATTTTTGATGATCCACATGAACCTTTGTGGAACAATTATATAGGCCACTGTATACATACTTTAGCCATAGCATTCAGTAACCTTTTTAAAAAATGCAGCAATCACTGAAATGAAAGCCATCCTGTCCCTTGGATGAAAAGTGGGCAAAACGAACTTCCACTATTACTGAAAAGACCCAGTTTTATAACCTCCTAAAACCATTGAAACCTCTGAAACACAAGACACAAAGGTATAGTCTTTCAATGTGACCATTTAGCTCATTATAATTGTGACATTCATTCCAGTTCTGAAAAATTATCACCTGAGGATGCAGAATCAGTTGAGCATGCTGAATCAGCTAAGGATGCTGGCATGTCATGGTATAGGTGACTCATTTTTACTTCTTTCTTTGTAATATTTTGTTTTAGCACTCATCTTGCACAGCCAGTTATAGATCAAGACAAAGCGACAAGAGAGAACACAATAAAATAAGTAGAATTGAGTTATTAAAGATATTTTATTGCAGCATATACAACCAATACAACCAAAGTTGTCAGTATTATATAGAGAATAGGATTTCACACTCTCATATAAATTTGTGTTTTTCAGCCCACATGTATTTCAATCAACTGAAAGTGTTGAAAGTGTTGCAACAGAAATGGTGAGTTAGTGTAACAAATTAAATTTGACCAGGCAATAATTCAATTGTTTCAAAAGACTTCAGGTGCACTGCTGCAAGAGATTGAACAAAGGCATACTGGGAAGGTCCAATCTTTTCTGGCAGTTCTCCGAACTCTCCAGAATACAATATTAATAAGTATATAATATACTGTTTCCTAATCCATCTTATTAGTTTGCACTCATACAGCTGCCACATCTGCTCGGTGCCTTACATCAATTCAGAAGTGTTTCATTGGTATTATGGATCAACCACAGAGTTCCATAAGTAATCCTTGAAACGCCACCCCCTTATTATAAAAATAAGACAAGGCAAAGCAAAGATTAAAAAATCCTACGTAACAGTAATTGCTTGGTAAAGAAGCACAATTTTTGCTGGTTGGAGTTCAGAATGATATTTCAGAAGGGAAGTCTGTCCTGATAAGCAAACTGTTTTTTCCTAAAGAAGTAAGTCCCAAAAATTGTAAGAGAAATAAATCTATTATTAGTTTCTATAAGTGGCAGAACAATTTTTGCAAATGTTTACAACCTTGGTATATAGACAAGCTGAATGCTGTTTAATGGTAGTGAAGTTTGGGCCGGTAAAATTTTAAAGCAATACTTAATTCTTTATAGACAGTTGAAAGTTAATAACTACATGTTCAGTGGTGAAACAAAGAGCTTGTCTGACCTAATGATCAGCTTCTTTAATACACAGATAGCTTTGGATAACATGCCAGTGCCTCAAGTGTAAGCAATTGTTGTAATTTGACTACTGGAATTTGAATGTTAATGTGATTGCAGGTTCTGCGGCACTTGTGATGAATGGTTGATTGTGCAACGAACTAAGATGCAGACTCCCTCAATACTGATAATTCACTGTGACAGGGTGTCAAATGATGGCCTTGCAAGAAACATTAAGACAAGAATTACAACTCCAAGGTCTTGCTTTACTGTCTACACTGTGAATAATGCAGTCTACGCAGTATAGATCCCAAGTTGCACTTGTCTTGTTGCGTTTCTGTTTTTGTTTCTGCAAATGTGCCCACAATGCCAGGGCAGCCCTTACACAACTAATTCTGGCATCTATGGAGTTCTACACAGATGTTGGCCATTCCGTTGGTGAGTTTACTGGTGCTAATGTCCCTGACATGGCTTGGAGACAGGCCCAGTTGAGTTTGAGGAGAAGAGAATTTTGTATGCACTCCTTGTTTCGTCATTCATCAGTAGCCTGTATAGAATCTTTCGTGGATCTGATTGTGTGATTTCTACACCCTGTTTGGAAAATGCCATCACACACTATAACAGCTGTGTTCCACCTCCCTACTTCCAACACTAAGTCATGACACTAAGTCATGACCATGCAGGGGAAGAGGAAAGAGGGAAATTGTCATGACTAGCAGGAATAGAAAGGTGTTATGGGAGGGGGAAAGATTGAAGATTGTCACTTCAAGGATGCGGAGATAAGGGGTCAAAACCCTGTATATGTTAAAAGACTGTTGCAGGTTGATAAATGTTATTGGTTTGCAGAGTACTGTACCTTGTGAGAACCTCTGTGAACTACTACAGAGTACTTTTGCTGGGGGTGTCTCAGGACTACTGCAACTGGAATGCATTTCACCATTACTCAAGCCCATAATAGGGAAGATAATTATCTTTTTAAAGAGGCAGTAAGGTTACTTGGTCATCCATAAACAACAACAAAATGCATCAGATGGCATTTTGGAGGCGTAAAAAGGTGAGAACTGTCATCAGACCAAACTCAGCTGAATAGGCTATAGTTTTTTTAAACCTGAGTGTTAAAGCATAACTGTTCTGCCATGCAAGCATTGCATTGGGTATGAAGTGGGCTGTATGCCTAGTGTAATGTGGTGTGTGGGATGTACCAACTAGAAATGTTTCATGGTGCACAGAAGCCAGAACTTTGTAGCGTTGCACCTTGATTAGTTACACCAATTGGCATCTATGACTTACATCATCCCAGATTTCACTTTACACTACGAATATACATATTTTCAAAACAGCAATTTTCTAGTGGCTATAAACAAATGAAGTTGTCAGTACTATATCCTATTAAGCAGAAAACCCTGCATAAACAAACACGTCAATACTACGTACATTAATTGTGTATCTACTACAGTGCAAAATTACATGTTATTCAACACGGCAAGTTCTTCAATCTTCACACAGTGGTTCTCTCAGATGATTGGTGACTGTCACAGTGGTGGTGCTGACAGTATAAGTTGTGGATTCTTCCAGCTCTGTAGGAACCATTACTTCATCTTTTCTTTCAAATATTCCATTTATTTTCTCTTTGGCTCGGTCATACGTGCTACAGGCCTTGAGGATGGCCACAATGAAATGGTACAAGACAGTCACCAACAACATGGCGACATAGAGGCCCACTAAAACTGATACACTGATTTGTGTTTCATTTGAACTCTTACCTAGAATGTATGACATTGACATAGCTAGTGCAGTGTAGTTAAGGAGTCAAGACAATTGTACAACTTATTGTAGGCACTAGTGTGTCTGTTGCATTTATCCATCTTCTGCAGTGGCTGTCCAAATGGCTGTATATTTGCTTGTACCAGCATGAACAACATCACCAAGGTAGCCTGGATAGACAGAAGCAGAGATGGATTGTCAGAACTATACACTGGATTTAAGCTGTACATCACAACGACAAGCCAAAGCCTAGCTCCCAGCCACCATCTCCACTCCCCCTTATAGGGGGCATAGTGGGCATCATTCACTGGTTTGAACTTATTGGCCAACTTGTGGAGATAGTTGAACAGTCTGTTGTGTTCACTGTACCGTTCAATAATTGGAATGAAAGTGAGGGCAAAGGTGTAGGGGAGGAGGAACAGGGTACATGTCATCACAGCGATTGTAAATAAAGTAGCATGTTTTCCTTGAAGGTATTCCACATTTCCATCATAGAACCAGACATTCATATCACCACTGGGCAGGTGGACTGTGGAATATGTGAAAATATCAATGACAGTTCTCAACAATTTGGAATATGACAAGTAGATAAGAGTACAGAGGACTCCAACTGCTCTTTCTCCTATTATGATGGGAAATCTATAAAGACAGGAACTAGTGGAGGTGTTTGGAGATCGCTGAAGACAGTAGTGGCAGATCACAATGACTGTTAAGGTGAGGATGAGGAGGTAGGCTGGGAACACAAACTGAAGGCCAGCCTTGTGAACATCATCCATACCATCATAGAAACACATGGGGATCCCAAGATCCAGGTTCATAAATGACACGATAATCTGCAATGATGGAATGGCTTGGTGGAAGAATATTGAACTATTGATCTGAATAATGTTGGCATAGAAGATGAGCCCATACAGAGTGCCTTGTGTTACAGTGAAGTTGAGGAAGAACAGTGCTGCCACCAGTAAGGCACCCAGCACTGCAAACATCACAAGTGTGATCAGCCACATATTTGAGCAAATCGTGCATTGGGAAGAACCAAAGACCACACTATGGTTACCATGGCAGCTACCACAAATAATGCCAGTACGGCCTCCATTGCACAAATCACCAGGCCTGGCTAGAGACACCTTATCTATGGCACTATTGCAGTAATCCATAGGACAGGATGAAGCCAGTGCTGGATGAGTGCTATTGTACACACCAATCCAGTTAGGTTTATTTCTTGTCACAGTACCATCTGATGCATCACAGACCACTCTGAATGATGTGAAGAACTCTGAACAGCTACACTCCATCACACCAGTAGAAGAATTTGAAATCAATGTGAACCCTGGCTCACATGGTAACAGTGTGACCTCAACAACTGTTGGAGTATTACTGGGATAGTTAGACAGAAGCAGTTTAAGTGAAGCCATTTGTGGTCCATAGATTTGGTACTCCATCGTACCACATACTGTTCCTATCCACTGAGCTTTCTGCGTAGGTCCAAGTGATATTTTTGGAGATGTAATACCATTGGTGTCAATTTGTGTGTAAACAACACTTGGTGATAGGTAATTCCCCTCATCTACTGAGGTAACATTAAATCTCACAGTTCTGCCAGGATATGTGATAACTTTTCCATGATACTGATTTGTGGCATTGCACAAGTTAGGATTGCTACAGCCACATAAGTGTACATACTTTGGAAAAGAGAGTAGTTGGATGTCATTGATGTCTTTATGGGAAGGGGTAGTGGTGATATAGCTAGTCAGGTTTGGACATAAGTCAAACAGAGTGAAAAAGTGGCTATTTGGTAGAGCCACAATGCAGTTATTGCAGTTATAAATGGGAGTGGCATATACAGAATGACCACCTTGCTGTGCATGATTATCAACAAAGGTGATAGAGAACATGGTGGTATGAAAGTCACATGGTTGTAAGCTGTTACATTCTTTAATCAAGCGTATTGTGCACTTACTCAATTTCAAAGTTGTCTGTATGACCTTTTCTTTGTCCCCAGCATTATACAGAGCACCACCAAATCCAGTTGCTGCCTTTCTAGAAAATTCTACTGCACACCCCTCATAGAAGTACAGTGGGACATTGTTAGACAGACTTATGGCCCCTCCATTCACTCCTGTGTTATTTGAGAATGTGATGTTACCATGAAGGTTAAGAAAACCATTTGTTCCTTGAATGGCTCCCAAGGGGGAGTTAGATGAAAACTGACTTCCAGTGAAGGTACTTCCAAAGATGTCCACCTTCATTCCATTGAAATAAATGGCCCCTCCTCTCAGCTCATCATAGTCATTACATGAGCAGAGGTTATCTTTAACCATCACACCTTGAAGAATGAGGTGGCCAAATGGCTCAGCGTCTGATAGAAAGATTGGACGATAATGAATAATAATAGGATTATAACTATTAATGGCATAGACTGCTGCTCCGCCAATTGCAGTATTATTAGTAAATGTGGAGCCGCTAATTAACATTGACCCGACTGATACAACGCAAATAGCTCCTCCAAAAGAAGCCCTGTTATTCTGAAATGAACATTTTGTTATGTTCATATCACCTACTTTTCCATTCAGCTTCGTATCATTACTGTTCAGAAAATTGCTCAACACTGCAACCCAAGAAAACACAGCTCCACCAGCATTAATAGCGCTGTTGTTCCGAAATGTGCAGTTAGTGATGCTAATATCACCACTTCCAACATAAAAAAACAGCAACAGCACACCACCACCATCAATAGTAGCAATGTTGTTTTGAAATGTGCTGTGTGAGATGCTAGCATCACCAGTTGAAGAATAAAATGACACACCACCACCACCACCAGTAGGAGCAGTGTTGTTTTGAAATGTGCAGTGTGAAATGCTAACATCACCAGTTGATAAAAAAATAACACACCACCTCCACCATGAGTAGAAGCAGTGTTGTTCTGAAATGTGCAGTGTGAGATGCTAACTTCACCAGTTGATGACAACAACACACCACCACCATAGTTGTTCTGAAATGTGCAGTGTGAGATGCTAACATCACCATTTAATAACTGCAATCCCACACCACCACCACCACCACCAGCAGTGTTGTTCTGAAATGTGCAGTGTGAGATGCTAACATTAGCAGTTGATCCCTGCAACAGCACACCATCACCATATGTAGCAGTGTTGTTTTGAAATGTGCAGTGTGAGATGCTAACATCACCAGTTGGTAGCAGCAATGACACACCACCACCAGTAACAACAAATTCATAAGTAGCAGTGTTGTTTTGAAATGTGCAGTGTGAGATGCTAACATCACCAGTTGAAATCTGCAATGACACACCACCACCACCACCATTGTTCTGAAATGTGCAGTGTGAGATGCTAACATCACCATTTGATCCCCACAATGACATACCACCACCACCATCAGTAGTAGCAGTGTTGTTTTGAAATGTGCAGTGTGAGATGCTAACATTACCAGTTGATCCATGCAACAGCACACCACCACCAAAAGTAGCAGTGTTGTTTTGAAATGTGCAGTGTGAGATGCTAACATCACCAGTTGATCCCAGCGATGACACACCACCACCAGTAGCAACAAATTCATAAGTAGCAGCGTTGTTTTGAAATGTGCAGTGTGAGATGCTAACATCACCAGTTGATCCCCGCAATGACACACCACCACCACCACCATTGTTCTGAAATGTGCAATGTGAGATGCTAACATCACCAGTTGATCCCCACAATGACACACCACCACCACCATCAGTAGTAGCAGTGTTGTTTTGAAATGTGCAGTTTGAGATGCTAACATCACCATTTGATTCCAGCAATGACACACCACCACCACCACCGTTGTTCTGAAATGTGCAGTGTGAGATGCTAACATTACCAGTTAATAACTGCAATGACACACCACCACCATAAGTAGCAGTGTTGTTCTGAAATGTGCAGTGTGAGATGCTAACATTACCAGTTAATAACAGCAACCGCACACCACCACCAAAAGTATCAGTGTTGTTTTGAAATGTGCAGTTTGAGATGCTAACATTACCAGTTGATAGATTCAACCACACACCACCACCATAATAGCCATTGTTGTTAATGAATAAACAGTATTCAATTTTGATGCTACTCCTGTTATTAACTGATTCTGCAAATATTGTTGTGTTTGATTTGTCCTGAAATGTGCAATCCGTAATGAGAATGTTTTCTATCGATATAAGGTGTATACCGCAGTTAATGAATGTTATTCTCTCCGTGCTCAGCGTTTGTGCGGAAATGAAATCAAACACTCTACCTTCTCCTTCGCAGTGAACTGTGGTGTTTTTCATCGAAGACCCCACTATCGAGATGTTGCCTCTTGTGGAAACGTGACAGGGCGGCCCTGAAGATATGCGATGCTCTCCATCGCTCAACACAAGATTCGTATTCAACTCGAGCTGTCCGCTGCATAGGTGCTCCTGTAAAGCATAGCCAGGTGCAATGGTAGCGGTGACCACATAGCTCCGAAGAACGAATAGAACAAACAACATATGATGCATCATCATTACTGTTTCGCAAAGTGATTTACGCACCGCAACTAAGTTATACAATTATATTATATTTTTATATGAAGTCACATCCGGAGTTCGTAATTCATGACCAATGGACAAAGCTATGTAGAGAGAAGCACATGGCGAAATGAGCACCCACTAAAGTATGGGTTTGAAGGATGTAA
>JABACO010000035.1:137500-147500 GCA_013339895.1 Ephydatia muelleri | reverse complement strand
ACTCACACACACACACATGTACATTGCACGTAAGGTCTATTCTAAACTTGTTCTCTGCACCTGCACATGCAATATATTCCATTTAACTGCTTTATGCATGTATTTGATTTCTACACCCTGTTCCTTGCGTGTGGAGCTCCCTTATGGCTGGTTCTCTGTATATAGACACTCACATCATCATTCTCAGAGATGTGAAATAAAACTGTCTTATTGGGCACAACCCTTACTAAACTTCTTTTTGTTCGCTATGCTCAGCTTTGTTCCACTTGCATGACTTTTCTCAAAGTTTTTAGCTCACACAGAGTACATGTACATGCCCTCACGGACAGATCGACACACACACACACACACACACACACACACACACACTGTAAAATATATCACTCACTAATGATGATGGCACACACACACACACACGCACGCACACACACACACGCACACACACACACACGCACACACACACACACATGCACACACGCACACACATGCACACACACACACACACACATGCACACACACATGCACACACACACACACACGCACACACACATGCACACACACACACATGCACACACACACACACACACACACACACACACACACATAGATACAATTGTAGTCCTGACATGCTAAAGAAAAGTTGAAAGGCCTTCATGGTGATGAATTTTATTGCACCTAAGCTATCAGTAGAGATTGTGGTAGGTCAGGGCCTGTGGTATGTTTACACAGAACTGACAGAAGGAAGTTAGTAACAATATTCATTATCCAGCTCTATAGACAAAAATACTTGTTCAGAGTGCTAGACAGAGTAGATGTGTGTACTGAGGGAATAGTATTGCAGCAAAGTAATTTGGTAGACAGTACTGTAACACTGCATCTACAGCTAGTTGTTAGAAACAAGAGATGGAATTCACTGCAAGTGGAGCAAGAGGCAGAAAGAACGAAGAAAATGTTAGCTAGGTTTTTAAAGAATTGTGAAAGCATTGTTTCACAAGGTGTTGTGAGTTTCATGTTGCATGATACATGTATGTATAGAGAACCAGTCATAAGGGAGCTCCACATGCAGAAGTTGTCAATTATATAAAACAATAGAGAGCGACACATTACGAGTACAGAAACTCAGTCCATACAGAAATTGAGAATAGAACCAGTGTCCTCTTAAACATGCATACGAGCAGTTCGATATAACTGAATGCAAGTGTATGTGCAGAGAACAAGTTCACACCTTGCATGCAATGTACATGAGTTTGTATATGTATAGTGTGCACCATCATTAGACAGGTACAATGTTTGCCACGGTGTGTGTGTGTGTATGTGGTAGCCGCATGTCCCATACGATGTGCATACATTGTGTTTGTCCCCATTGGCTTGGTCCTCTATATATACACTTGCAACCTATGTGCAGTCAAAGGAGGTTCTACAGAGAAACCAGTCACGTGGGGACTCCACATGCATGAAGAGAATACAGTATACACAACACCTTGTGAAACAATGCTTTCGCAATTCTTTAAAAACCTAGCTAACATTTTCTTCGTTCTTTCTGCCTCTTGCTCCACTTGCAGTGAATTCCATCTCTTGTTTCTAAAAACTAGATGTAGATGCAGTGTTACAGTACTGTCTACCAAATTACTTTGCTGCAATACTATTCCCTCAGTACACACATCTACTCTGTCTAGCACTCTGAACAAGTATTTTTGTCTATAGAGCTGGATAATGAATATTGTTACTAACTTCCTTCTGTCAGTTCTGTGTAAACATACCACAGGCCCTGACCTACCACAATCTCTACTGATAGCTTAGGTGCAATAAAATTCATCACCATGAAGCCCTTTTCTTTAGCATGTCAGGACTACAATTGTATCTATGTGTGTGTGTGTGTGTGTGTGTGTGTGTGTGTGTGTGCGTGTGTGTGTGCATGTGTGTGTGCGTGTGTGTGTGTGTGTGTGCATGTGTGTGTGCATGTGTGTGTGTGTGTGTGTGCATGTGTGTGCGTGTGTGCATGTGTGTGTGTGTGTGTGTGCGTGTGTGTGTGTGCGTGTGTGTGTGTGTGTGTGCCATCATCATTAGTGAGTGATATATTTTACAGTGTGTGTGTGTGTGTGTGTGTGTGTGTGTGTGTGTGTGTGTGTCTGTCCATGAGGGCATGTACATGTACTCTGTGTGAGCAAAAAACTTTGAGAAAAGTCATGCAAGTGGAACAAAGCTGAGCATAGCGAACAAAAAGAAGTTTAGTAAGGGTTGTGCCCAATAAGACAGTTTTATTTCACATCTCCGAGAACGATGATGTGAGTGTCTATATACAGAGAACCAGCCATAAGGGAGCTCCACACGCAAGGAACAGGGTGTAGAAATCAAATACATGCATAAGGCAGTTAAATGGAATATATTGCATGTGCAGGTGCAGAGAACAAGTCTAGAATAGACCTTACGTGCAATGTACATGTGTGTGTGTGAGTGTGTGTAGACATGCTTAATGTTGTTCATTAGTATGCGTGCGTACAAGTGTACTGTACAAGAGTGTACGTATGTGTTGTGCACAAGATTCCATTTCTGTAACAATGCAAGTGTACTGTATGTGTATGTGCTGTATGTGTGACAAATATATGGTGTCAGGCTGTGTACATAACAATGTGTGTGCACAAGTGTGTACATTCATGCACATGTACACTTTGTGAAAACAGTGTGAAAATGAGAACCCAAAGTCTCAGCAAGTGGTACAAGCCCAGTCTGTGTGTGTGTGTGTGTGTGTGGGGGGGGGGGGCAGGCTATTTACATAACAATGCAAGGTGTATTGTTACACATGTACGTGCTTTGTGAATACCCGACGAATAATTTACGCGTTATAACGCGTTACATAGCTCATTAATTTGGGCGTTATACCGCGTGGTTAACGCGTTGATAACGCCCCATTTTCGCGCGGTATAACGCGTTCCATACGCGTTATTACGCGTTGCGTCTACTGTATATGATTAATTAATATTGCTAATTATAAGTGAAAGTGTCAAATTTTTTTAACTTTGCAGGTACAATACTGAGAGCTGCAAGGACAAGCACCACATGAAGCACACTAGCTGCCTAGTACAACGTCACAAGTTGGCACGGGAGCCAAGTAGACCTCCATCTGCCTAATCTCCAGAGGAGTCGACGTCCCCATCAGTGTGGCCATCTACTCCAACGTCCCCATCAGTGTAGCCATGTACTCCAACGTCCCCATCAGTGTGGCCATGTACTCCAACGTCCCCATCAGTGTGGCCATGTACTCCAACGTCCCCATCAGTGCGGCAATGTACTCCACGATCAGCCTGTACACCAGTTTTTGTCACTGACTCCTGCAACATAAGAGTTTGTAATGTTTATATCACTTGTAGTACATAACTCACTTCACATTGCTTTCTTTTTTCTTTGTTTCTCAGGCTTCTGCACTTGGAATTCATGTTTACATGCAGTATTTTTTGCCATTGTTGTTCATTAGTCTGAGGAAACTTGTACTTGATGTGCCCTGATATTACAATAGTAACAAAATGTTTTCTATTGATAGAATGAATCTTACTGTGAATTCCACTGATGATGTTGGGATTAAGGAGTTGTCGGGATGGTGCAGGTGTACAATTGCTTCTGGCCATTTCTTGGTCAGTGAAAAAGACACTCAATAAGGCAAGTGCCAGTTTAGCAGCAGTGTCAGAGACGACCTCAGCAGCAAGGACCTTCTTTGCATCTCCCTCTGGTACCCAGACCTTCTCACCATTAGGATCCCCCAACCAGCATCCTGCATTAAAAAAAAAAAACCTTAAACAACCGGCACATTTCAGTGTGATTTATGTGCATAACCTTTGATCCTAATCTTCGATGCATCTATACAAACAAACAAAACAAATACACAAAATTAGCGCAACACTAAATAAACTATTGCAAATACCTGATCCACATTGTGATGATTGGTCAGCAGATGAATCTGTTGACTCTGTCTGAGCCTTGATTGTTAGTAAGTAGGTAACCTGTTTCTGCAGACATAACACTTGGGCCTTGAGCTGCATGATGTCAGCCTACATGCGCATGTGTACATATACAACAGTACTACACAATGTACAATAAAAAATCAAATCACACATGCAGCATACCTTCAATTCATCCAAAATAAATGCTGATGATTTGTGAAACACTATATGTGAGTAAATAAATGTTTAAGTTTAAGCGGTTATAAATATGTATGCAAGTTAAATACCTCGACTAGAGTTTCCGTATGTCCTTTCAGACAATTCTGGTGACCCGCAAGAAGAACTTCCACCAAGAAATGGCCATTCAGGGGAGCCCAATACACTGTCCTATATGTATACATGCATGATGATGAATGCTTAATTGCATAAATTTGAAGATAATGAGGACCCACATTGTCAGAACAGGACCTCTTCTTTTGCACAGTTCTCTCCTGTATAGAAAGTACATATGTAACATGTATTTTTTATACGTTGTGTGAAGAAGATTAATGTTTTAAAAGTAAACTTCGATTACCAAATCACTGCTTTCATTGGATATCAATGTTGCTGATTCATCATCCTACATGTGTATGTATGAATAGAGCATAAAATTTAGAAATAC
Organism: Ephydatia muelleri; assembly: GCA_013339895.1. Lineage (NCBI taxonomy): Eukaryota > Metazoa > Porifera > Demospongiae > Spongillida > Spongillidae > Ephydatia > Ephydatia muelleri. Next base: position 142,904 of record JABACO010000035.1, on the reverse strand, counting down.
AACAGAATCTTTAAGTTAATCACTCGTTGAGAAAGGTGTTGTAAAAGCTGTGCACTTTTTTTCAGCACTTCTTCTGATTGCGACCTTTTGCGTTTGGCATCCTATTACAAAAATACTATCCAGATGATTGCACGACTCACATATAAATGATTACAACTTACTAGCCTACGTTGAGTCGGACAGTTTGCTGTCTGACTGACTAAATGAAAGAAATTACAATTACACTCCTGAACAGTACACATTGTTAAAGACCAATTGAGTTACCAAAAAAAAGTTATTGTATCCAACGCGTTGTTATTATTTATATAAGGCAGTTTATTTTGCTCACGTGGTACAAATATACACAAATGGGACAGTTTCCGAGAAAACTTCCTATGTTTTATAACATTATAAAATAATCGAGTTATAACGTTTGAATCGCTATAAAGTCCGAACGGTAAAGGCTATCGACTTCCTATTTTCATGACTTCATACTACACCATTTCTCTATGGTGAAATACATTTTGGTATCTTGCACTTGCTCCGTGCCAGCATTGCAACGTTCTATACCCCACCTGGTTCAAACCCAACATAACTTTCTGTAGGAGTAATCAAATCGCTTCAAATTCGGTTTGTAGATAGAGAGGTCCTATACCTATCTACCTATTCTGTTCGTTAATTTTTATGCCATCCGTTACGGAGATACAGTTGAACAAACTACGTGCACTTTTTCCCGCTCGATTCGCGCCAATGATTTGGGCAAATCGCGTCCCGCTCAATGTATGGGAGGCGGTGATTATATCACTGGCGCGTATCGAGCGGGAAAAAGTGCACATAGTTTGATCAACTGTATCTCCGTAACGGATAGTATAAAAATTAACGAACAGAACAAATAGATAGGTATAGGACCTCACTATCTACAAACCGAATTTGAAGCAATTTGATTACTCCTACAGAAAGTTATGTTGGGTTTGAACCAGGTGGGGTATCAAACGTTGCAATGCTGGTATGGAGCAAGTGCAAGACACCAAAATGTACTTCACCATAGAGCAATGGTGTAGTATGAAGTGTTGAAAATAGGAAGCCTATAACCTTTACCGTTCGGACTATATAGCGATTCAAACGTTATAACACAATTATTTTATATTGCTATAAAACATAGGAAGTTTTCTCGGAAACTGTCCCAAATAATGTACACTCATAGGACCACACGTACTGACATCAATTACGTAACAAAACATAAAGACACGTGACGTGATTTGATACCTTTGCTAGTACTGGCCACGGCTGACGATCCCTTTTGCTTTACTTCAGATCCTCCAGAGCGCTGATCCTCCTTTTCAGTGTCTTCAGAATCAACTTCTGTACGTTCGTATACGTTAGCTATGATTGCACATGTTTGTGGCTTACCTTCTGCCAGTTTCGCTTCCATCTTTTCGCGCCCACCTGTAAAAACAGTCTTTTCAAATCGAAAGAGATACACAGCCTGCTAGATGCCTTACCAAGCGCTACGATCGTTGCATAATACACTTTGCCATCAGTCCACTTTACTTCGCACATGCCGTTTACTTTGAGGTTACTTTGGTTCACTATGTTTTTCGTAGGTACTACGCTAGTGCTTCCATCCTCAAAAGTAATGCAAGCGTGGGTAGGTGCTGATTGAAGAAGACAAGTGACAACGATGAGTGACATTACCACGTACGAGAATTACTTACGACCCCAATTCGCACTCAGAAGCCGGAGTGACATGTCGCAACACGCGGTGATATTCCGAATACTATTGGTTACATCCTTTTGCAATAATCACGTGCTATAATTGTCTCAAGCAAAAATGAAACGAAGAGATTGTTGCATTCCAAAGCGAACTAAAACACTCTACAGAAAGATAATGTGTGGGGGAAACTACGATACAATAAATGATACTAGAGCTGCAAGTGAGAGTGCGGCGAATTCACATCAACACTCTGCTATTAGACGCGCAAAAGGTGAAATGATTGCGTGTTGCAACCCCCCCTGTAGTGAAGAGGAAGATAGCTACTTAAAGAAAAGACAAGAACAGCCGCAGGAGGACGACAGCCAAAGCTCAATGGCGGAATCTGAATCTGAATTTCACTTTAGTGAAGACAAGGAGGACAATACGGCGCCTGAAAACCACAGAATATACGCGTCCAACGATTGTAGCGAAGAGGAAGGTAGCTACATGTACTTAATGAGAAGACAGGAACAGCCACTACAGGATGACGACCAAAGCTCTATGACGGACTCTGAATCCGAATTTCAATTTAGTGAAGACAAAGAGGACAATATGGTACCTGATTCACAGTGTGATAGCAAGTTACCACTGTACCCTGGTACAAATTTAACTATTTATGAATACCATGTAAAAGTATTTCAGTTTGCTTTAAAGCACAATTTAACAAAGTATGCATATGGAGACCTGTTAAGTCTTATTCAAAGTGTTTTACCCTCATCCAACTCAGCCATTACTTCATTATTCAAATTAAATTCATTATTTAGCAACCTTATAGATCCTAAAAAAGTCATTCATCATCATAAGTATTGCTCATACTGTCATCATTTGATGATGAAGACAGATGATGTGAGTGGTAAATGCCCAAATGGTTGTGATGACACAATTGATGAATTTATGATATGTGACATTGAAATCCAGATGAAATCTTTAATGTCAGGTTAGTATTATTTTGCTAATATAGTCATATCACTGCAATTAAATTGTAGATCCTTTTGTATGGAACAGTCTTCAGTCACGCTTTAGAAATGATGCAAAACTGTCCGATGTATTTGGTGGCACCGAGTACAGGAAGTTGATGGAACCTGAACAGTTTTTATCCAAACCAGAGAATATCACGTTTTGCTTGAATACTGACGGTGTGGCAGTGTTTAAGTCATCAACTGCACAAATTTGGCCTATTTGGCTTCAGATTAATGAACTTCCTCCCAAAATGAGGTATAGTGATTATTATTATTTTTATTGGCTGATTATTAAATGTTATATGCAGGTTCTCCAAGAAATATTTGATACTAGCAGGTATATGGTTTTCTAAGGATAAGCCTACAATGGAATCATACATGCATCCTTTAGTAGAAAAACTGAATCAGTTATACTATGATGGTATAGGGTAAATTCTATTGAATTTGCGATTTATTCACATTATTTTCCATTTCACAGGAGTAGATGTTGATACACCGATCGGTAAACGAAAAGTTCATGGTGCGATTATTGTATGTTCAACAGATAGGCCTGCTTGCGCCTTAGTGGCAAATAATATTCAATACAATGGGCACTTTGGTTGCACCACTTGTGATAGTTATGGCACCTCAGTTGGTCGCACAGTTTACTGGCCGTACGATCATGCATCAAATCTTCGAACACATCAGTCCATCCTTTCATCTGCCTTAGAAGCTGTACAATGTAGAAAGCCAGTAAGTTCCAACAGTGAATTTTCATGTCCATTTATATTATGCCACAATAAGGTAAAAGGAATCAAAGGAGTTCCTATACTATCTTTGCATCCACCCTTTAATCTTGTCAAAGGCATGGTTGTGGATGATCTACACTGTGTTGATCTCGGTGTTGTTAAAGCTTTGTGTACACATTGGTTTTCTGCTGACAAAAGAGGACAACCATATAACATTTATGAAAAGGTAATACTACAGTATGTGCATATTATGTGTCTACATTTCTCTGTCTACAATAGGTTGACCAATGTAATGAGAGACTTCTTAAAATTAAAGTGCCAAATGCGATTAGAAGGCGTCCTCGCTCTTTGCATTTAATAAGCAAATGGAAAGGTAAGATCCTAAATCATTAGATAGAGAATTCCAAATGTCCATTTCCATTTTTATAGGTTCAGAATTCAGATCATGGTTACTCTTTTACTCCATTCCAATATTAAAAGATGTGCTACCAGCTCAGTATTTTGATCATTACTTATTACTAGTAGTCAGTATGTACATACTGCTTGGCAATTGTATCACTGACTTTGAGCTGCAGCTTTCAGAGGCTTGCCTGGATCATTTTTATGTGCAATTTACCGACCTTTATGGTAAACGTTATATAGTAAAAGGGGATTATATGATATTGTAAATTTTTTACACAGGGATAACCTCTACCACAATGAATGTTCATCTATTAACCCACCTGCCATTTTATGTGAGAGCATGGGGCCCATTGTGGACTACATCATGCTACTGTTTTGAAAGTGCAAATGGTACATTAAGAAAACTCTTCCATGGCACAAGAAACATGTCAAAACAGGTAACAGTTGAAACCAATATAATCTCAGTACACTTATGCACACTTACATACGTCATCAGTGCATATAATCCTATTCTTTGGAATGCAGATTCTGTACTCATTTTCCATGTTTCAACTTCTTTCTCGCCTGAAACCAAGTGTAAATAGTGCAAGAAGGTAAATAGAGTGCTTGCATAAAATAGCACTTCTTAACATGTGCTATGATTGATAGTTTGATTGATACAAGAGAAACAGCAGTAACATTGGGTTCAGCACAACAATTCACAAAGTATACATCACAGGCTGAATTGGAAGCAATGCATATCAATACAAATGGCCATACTTTACAGTCATGTGAATTTGAGATATATTTCAGAGTGTCATTTAGAAATGAAGTATATCACAGCACTTCATACACAAGGTCATCAGTGCAAAACAGTTACACTGTGATGTACCAAAGTGAAGACAGTTGTCAGTTTGGAGAGATTAATTATTTCCTTACACTACGTCACCAGGCGTTTGGTGAAATCATTTCAGCAATCATTACTCCGTTTGATACTTCTACAGCTGTTTCAGGAGGTAGATTTGACTCTGTGCAGAAGTATATTAATTCAAAACTAAAGCTCATTCTTCGACATCAAAGCACCAAAATTAATGTACATGTTTCTCATATAATCTGCAAGTGTATTTCTATGAAAATTGGAGAAGATGAATACTTGGCACTTTTTGCCAACAATTATTGTGACATTGTTAATTAATTATTATTTGATTAGTGTATGTGTTTCAACAAATTGATTTGCATACGATGAATTCATGTGATGTGATGTGATGTTGATTGCAGATGCACGCGCGCCTACATGTAGATAAATTCTGCCGGTCTATTGTAATTGTGTGGATGTCAGTAGTTGCATGTAGCGACGAATCCTTTAGGCCCTCCTTAAATACATGTATAATGGTGCAGGAAAATATAGAAGCAATTAAACAATTCTTGTCGTACTGCTTCAATCGAATACTGCTACTTCCCCGGCCGGGCCCCGAAATCCTGGATTCCACCCTGTCGAATGCCTGTCACCGTCAGTCAAGGTACCGCATGGAAACAATTGAGCAGCATACTAACGACAATAAACAGCGTACTTCTATTACGTTTTTTTGACAATTCTTAGAAGC